>NC_069402.1:109583769-109652738 GCF_026875155.1 Cherax quadricarinatus
TAAAATGTGGAGGTGGATGAAGGGAAGAATGGGTTAAAGGAGATTTTTTGGACTTCTGAGAAGTAGAGGGAGGATTGGGAGGAGGTGTCATACGAGGTCTTGTTGATACCAGGGTTTGTGAAGGAGAACACGAAGAAGTGAGAACAGACTGAGGTGTTAAAGTAGGGACGTCTGAACCCAGGACAGCAAAAGAATTAGATACAGGAGTGTCTATGGGACTGGGAACCGCTGCAGAAGATGGGACCCCAGAAGTGGGGGGACATTTTGGAACACGAGAATAAGAAACACGGGGCAGTCTCCCTTGGAGGCGGAGATGAGAAACTGCCATAGCATAAGGAAGACCTTCTGCCTCTTTGAGGCAACAAATTTCCCGCTCATTTAAGTAGACCTAGCAATGGCGAGAGTACGAAGGGTGAGCCTCATGACAATTAAGGCAAGAGGGAGGTCGACTGCAAGATGTATTAGAATGGGCATCGGCACCACAGACTGGGCATTCGGCTATAGATCTGCAATATTTCGCTGGGTGGCCAAATCGCCAGCAATTTCTACACTGTTGCGGTGTAGGGATCACCTTTCGAACTTGTAACCATGTCCTGCTGCATAAACAGAGGATGGGAGTTCACGGCTGTCAAAAGTTAAACAAGCCACATTGCAAGGGTATCATCTCCGCCCGTGGGCAGGAAAAACATAAGTGTCTACCTTGAGAATTGGGAGATCTTGGAGTTCCAGCTGTTCAAGAATGTCATTGGCACATGTCTGGAAATTCTGTTGGACTATGGTATGGGGCAGAATGACAGTACCACTACAAGAATCGAGGGAATGGTGTTTTTCGATAGTGATAGGAATAGTATCGATATGTGAAAGAAGAGAAAGATCATGAGCTTGGGTAGCATTCTGGACTGTGATGATGCACGTACCACTCTTAAGAGCATGAAAAGAAATATATCTACCAACATGGCATAGCACCCCCCCCCCCCCCCCGCTTTGCCAATACTATGGTCGGAAAGATAGGCAGTAGAAGAAGTCGGTCTTAAAATAAAGAATTTAGTCCATTGTGTGGTCCGAAACTGAGTGTGGAGAGGGAGTGCATGAAGTGTCGGTCTTTTCTGAGTAGAATGGGAAGATAACGAAGTAACATCATCAGAAGATTGTTGTTGGCGTTTAGAAGTGGGACCAGAGTTGGTCCGACATGGGATGGGCTGGCAATTTGAAAACTGCCGCACCGTAGATGGAGAGGCCGGAAGCATAGTCAAAGGAGAGTGGAGGTCAGACAAATCGAAGTAGTCGGTCAAAACCCTGGCACCTGAAGCGGGTGACGAAACAGCACCAGCAAGAGGTACAGGGCCTTAGGAGTGTCCGAAGAGTGGTCAAAAGACGAGGCGAGGTCAGAACGGGGTGCGGTAACAAGAAGGGGCCCAAGGGTAGCAGGGTCATGGACTGGGAACTCCATGGTTAGGTTACTTCTTTCTTTTTGTTTTTAAGAAAAAAAAAGAAAAAGAAAATAAAAATAAAAAAAAGAATAAAAAAGGGGGGACCAGGGAGGGATAGTTCCTAGGAGGAATGAAAGGGCCAGAAATCTCCCTCCGCGCCCAAGAGGACCTCAGCACTGCAAGTAGCGCAGATGCAGCATGGAACCCGTGCCATACCCTACCCTTCATGCCAGTAAACCAGCAATCCGGGATAGCAACCTCACATCTGCCGAGCTACCTCGGTGGACAAAAGAGAGGGCGGCCGGATATCCACCACAAAGCATACCTCCTTCAGCCACCACCCCTGGAATCCAAAAGGTGGCTTCCAGAGATACACCTGTTGCCCGAAAGACACCCAAAGGGATCGGGACATGCCCAGGCGATACAGATTCCACGGCAAACTATGCCACCGCCAAGAACCTCAACAGAATGGGATGGACCCCGGTACCCTTTTCCCTACCTAGGAACTAGTGTGCCTGTGGGAAAAATCCCAAAGGCCAAAAAGAGGAAGGGCAAAAGGGAGGGGTGGGGAGGAGGAGGAGGAGGAAAGGAAAAAGGGGAGGATGGAGAGGATGGGATAGGGAAGGGGCGGATTAGGGGGTAATTAGGTTCGGTTTGAGGAAGGAGACCGACAGGTCTAATTCCTCAGACCAAGAGCCTCTTCACCATGCCAAGGAGCCCCCCTTGAAGTGGCAAGGTATACTAAATAACCTGGGAAATGGTAGGTTCATCAATAAGTTTGATCGAAGGAAGACATTGGTAGCACCAATTCTCTGAATCAAAAGCCCTTACCAGCAGCCTTGTGACCCCCCTTGAAGGAATGAAATATTAATTATTGTATTTTATTGCTGTATGATCCATATGGATTTGGTATTTGTTCTCAATTATAATAATTCTTCTTCTCTTTTTTTAATACAGTTTATCTTTTTTATGTTCACTCTTTAATTATAAAATGATAAAAATTCAAAGCAGCCTTCATAGAAAACCTGGAAGCATTTTATAACAGATGGGAAAATAAAAAGTCTGGGCTGGATGGTGCTATTGCCCTTGGTGCAGATGCTATCCTGGCCGACAGTAACTGTATGTCTGGAGGTGCTGCCATGTAGTCAGAAACTGTAAGGCTGGAGGTGCTGTCCTGGTAGACAGTAACTGTGAGGCTGGAGGTGCTGTCCTGGTGAACAGTAACTGTGAGGCTGGAGGTGCTGTCCTGGTAGACAATAACTGTATGCATGGGGGAATGTATATTAATGGCCTCGATGAAGACAGGAGCTGTAGTGGGGAAATAAGTGTAGTCAAGGACAAGATAAAACCAATATTACAAACTAGTAACCAATAGGAGATAGCAAACAAGGGGACTCCACTAGTAATAATGAGGATATATTACCAGAAACAACTAGTGAGAACTCCATTGTTAGTACTAGTGAAGATAGGAATGAGACAGGAAAACATGCACCAACAGGGAATGCAGTCACAAAAATCCAAGGCAAACGGAAACCAAGCCTGTGCACACATTATGCACTTGGTATCTGCAGGCATGGGATATCTGGAAAAACAGATGGGACGTGCAACTTTGAGCACCCTAGAAAATGCCATGCCCATATGAGAACAGGAAAATACAAACTCCCTTCCTGTAAGCTTTTTCACCCTGAAATGTGTCCCTCTTCTGTACAGGAAAGACTGTGCTATAACTTAAATTGCCAGGCACACCATCTAAAGGGGACAAAAAGATACAAAACATCCAGATCATGGGAAAACCTGGGTAGCCACAGCCACTCAAGAGGGAGAGGTTTTTTAGTGCCAGGAAGGGAAAAAAAACTGGCAGGAAATGGCAGAAATTGTACACCAAATCCAGTCATTTCTGGAGTGGAATCACAGTCGATGGCCTCCACTCCAAACCAACAGATACAGATATTAGTGCCGGAGAAAAAAGTCCCCCTCAGTACCACCAATACCACCAATCCGATGACATTCTTCTTTGCAGATATACAGGGTCTAAAGCCAGCAATGAACAACAAAATATCTTTCATCCGTGGACCGCTTGCAGAGGCAAATGCAATGTTCGCGGCTTTCACAGAGACCCACATAAAGGATCACATGGACAATGAAATATGGATCCCAGGTTACAACCTATACAGATGCGACAGCGTGAACAAGCAAAAGGGGGGGTTGGCCTGTATATTGCAGTCACTTATTTGCACAGAACTGCTTAATGCTTCAAATGATGTAGTGGAAGTTTTAGCAGTAAAGATCGAGAACCAAAATCTAGTCATTGTGGTAGTCTACAAACCTCCGGATGCAACGTCCCAACAATTCCAGGAACAGCTGTTGAAAATTGACCAGTCTGGAAAAGCTTCCAGCGCCTGCCCCCAACATCTTGCTCCTAGGGGATTTCAACTTAAGGCACCTAAAATGGAGGAATATAGCAAATAATGTTATTGCAGTGATAACACCAGGAGGCAACTCTCACACACACGAGCTTTTAAATCTCTGCACAAAATTCAACTTAAACCAGCAAATAATAGAGCCTACTAGACTGGAGAATATGCTGGACCTCATTTTCACCAACAATGATGATCTGATATGAAATGTCACCATATCAAAAACAATATACTTGGATCACAACATAATCAAGGTTCAGACATGTATGCGCAGAGCCCCAGACCGACAAAATGAGATTAGTCATGAGGGAGCCTTCACCAAATTCAATTTCAATAACAAGAATATGAAGTGGGACCAAGTAAACCAAGTCCTAAATGATAACAGCTGGGAAGATAGACTAAGCAACACACACCCCAACTTACGCCTAGAACAGATTAACTCTGTGGCACTCGATGTATGCTCAAGGCATATTCCTTTAAGAAAAAGGAGTAGATGTAAAATAGAAAGAGACAAGTGCTCCCTTTACAGGTGAAGGAAAAGAATAACAGAGTAGCTAATTATTATTTTTATAATCAAAACGAAGCGCTAAGCCAACAGAGTAGCTAAAAGAGGCCAATATATCCGAAATGCGTAGGGAGACACTGGTAAGAGAAATAGCAAACATCGAACTAAAGCTAAGGAATCTTATAGGAGTCAGGAATTGCGGGAAGAACTAAAAGCCATAAATTAAATCGAAAGAAACCCGAAGTACAGTGGACCCCCGCCTTACGATCAGCTCCCAACTCGACCAATTATTTAAGTGTATTTTTGTAAGTGCTTTTGTACGTGTATTTTTGGGGGTCTGAAACGGACTAATCTAATTCACAATATTCCTTATGGGAACAAATTCGGTATCTAACAGCACCCGAACAGGCTTCTGGAATGAAATAATATCGTAAGGCGGGGGTCCACTGTATTTCTTTTCTTATGCCAAATCAAAGTCGAGAACAACATCCAATATTGGGCCCCTACTTAAACAAGATGGGTCCTACACAGATGACAGCAAGGAAATGAGTGAGCTACTCAAGTCCCAGTATGACTCAGTTTTTAGCAAGCCGCTAACCAGACTGAGAGTCGAAGATCTAAATGAATTTTTTATGAGAGCCACAGAATTTGGTAAACACAAGCCTATCTGATGTTATCCTGATGCGAAATGACTTCGAACAGGTGATAAATGACATGCCCATGCACTCTGCCCCAGGGCCAGACTCATGGAACTCCGTGTTTATCAAGAACTGCAAGAAGCCCCTATCATGTGCTTTTAACATCCTATGGAGAGGGAGCATGGACACTGGGGTCGTCCCACAGTTACTAAAAACAACAGACATAGCCCCACTCCACAAAGGGGGCAGTAAAGCAATAGCAAAGAACTACAGACCAATAGCACTAACATCCCATATCATAAAAATCTTTGAAAGGGTCCTAAGAAGCAAGATACCCATCTAGATACCCATCAATTACACAACCCAGGGCAACATGAGTTTAGAACAGGTTGCTCATGTCTGTCCCAACTACTGGATCACTACGACAAGGTCCTAGATGCATTAGAAGACAAGAAGGCAGATGTAATATACACAGACTTTGCAAAAGCCTTTGACAAGTGTGACTATGGCGTAATAGCACACAAAATGCGTGCTAAAGGAATAACAGTAAAAGTTGGTAGATGGATCTATAATTTCCTTACAAACAGAACACAAAGAGTAGTAGTCAGCAGAGTAAAGTCTGAGGCGGCTACGGTGAAAAGCTCTGTTCCGCAAGGCACAGTACTCGCTCCCATCTTGTTTCTCATCCTCATATCTGACACAGACAAGGATATCAGCCACAGCACCATGTCTTCCTTTGCAGATGACACCTGAATCTGCATGATAGTGTCTTCCATTGCAGACACTGCAAGGCTCCGGGCGGACATCAACCAAATCTTTCAATGGGCTGCAGAAAACAATATGAAGTTTAATGATGAGAAATTTCAATTGCTCCAATATGGTAAACATGAGGAAATTAAAACTTCATCAGAGTATAAAACAAATTCCAGCCACAAAATAGAGCGAAAAACTAACGTTAAAGACCTGGGAGTGATCATGTCGGAGGATCTCACCTTCAAGGACCATAACACTATCAATCACATCTTCTGGAAAAATGATAGGATAGATAATGAGAACCTTCAAAACTAGGGATGCCAAGCCCATGATGGCACTCTTCAGGTCGCTTGTTCTATCTAGGCTGGAATATTGCTGCACACTAACAGCCCCTTTCAAGGCAGGTGAAATTGCTGACCTAGAAAATGTACAGAGAACCTTCGTGGCACACATAACAGAGATAAAACACCTCAATTACTGGGAGTGCTTGAAGTTCCTGAACCTGTACTCCCTGGAATGCAGGTGGGAGAGATACATGATTATATACACCTGGAAAATCTTAGAGGGACTAGTACAGAACTTGCACACGAAAATCACTCACTACGAAAGCAAAAGACTCGGTAGATGATGCAACACCCCCCCCCACGTTAAGAGACAACACAATAAGTGTCAGGGGCCCAAGACTGTTCAACTGCCTCCCAGCATACATAAGGGGAATTACCAATAAACCCCTGGCTGTCTTCAAGCAGGCACTGGACAAGCACCTAAAGTCAGTACCTGACCAGCCGGGCTGTGGCTCGTACGTTGGATTGCATGCAGCCAGCAGTAACAGCCTGGTTGATCAGACCCTGATCCACCATGAGGCCTGGTCACAGACCGGGCCATGGGGGCGTTGGCCCCCGGAACTCTCTCCAGGTAAACACCATATTGCCTTAAGGCTACAGTGTACAAATAAACTTTTACGCAGTTCCCTTTAGCGGTTTTGTAGATACTGTATTGATATTTATCTTGCACCTCACAACAAATTCTAAAAATCAGAGATTTTGTTTTTAAGTAGTTAAACTTTAGCACATCCCCTATTTCAATAACATACAGTATTGAGACTAAAAAACAGATGTACCAAATTTTAAAAACATGGAACTTTCAAATAAAAAATATGCTGCATTAAACACAGGTGTTTATTGTACTAGGGAAAGTAAAGATATACATTTACATCTTTTTGTTATTTTAAAGGTGCGAATTTGGATTTGAACTTTCAAATATTCATATCACACATTCAGGAGGAAATTATATATGTGGTAGTTAAATTTATTTAGATTCATTTGAGGATAATGTGTACATGTTATATAAACTGTATTTACATACACTATTACCAGAGAAAAATAGCATTAGACTGAGGATGATCACTATCACATTAGCTTTCCTGTATTGCTTCACAGTTTGAATAATAATAATAATAATAATAATAATAATAATAATAATAATTTTGGTTGAGATTTATATAATTTTATCATTAAAGCCTTTATCACAAAATTTTAATATTGGGAATGTAGTGTGGACACAGCCATACGACAGCGGTAAATTCATCCCAAAATTCAACAAAATAATACTCTACCTTTGTTGATATACTGTAGTACAGCATTTAATTTTACTTATACACATGGTAAAGTTTAGGACTTTTTCAATTTGTGAGTAAATGGAGATGTATGCTACAGTACTTTATGCTCTTGTTATGCAAAACTAAACAAGCTTTTAGCAACAAAACAGTAACAAAAGTTTGTGTTAGATTAGCAGGATATTTATATATTTTTTTTATTAAATTGTAATACAGTATTCAGTATAGTATACGTGCAGCATAACTATTTGCCACATGTTAAATCATCACATTTCACAATGTCTTGCTAAAAATATTTACAATGTAGTCATAGTAATTGCTTAAACTTGTCTAACTAAGCAATTATTAGCATCTCCATTCACTAAACTTTTACTTGTTCACATAATAGTTGTTGTATTTCACTCACTATTAGCTGAAAAAGAAGTCAGAGGATATTCTTATAAAAAAAAAAAAACCACATCTTTTTGACTAACAAAACTATACAAGTAAAATATTTATTAATCAATAAATAGTTCATTATAAATAGTACTGTATACATCAATTAAAACTATTTATGTCATCTGACACTGTTATGAAAGTGCTGTAGCTGTATTTATGCTTCTGCTTAAAAGAAAGTACCTTGTAATTGCCCACATGAAAACAAAAGCATTATGAAGCTTTTCATGACCAACGATTGCAATGTTAGTATGGTTATAAGTTATATGGAATACTCACTATGTGAAATACTCATGTACTCTGGCAGGAGACTACAGTAATATAAGCTATTAATTAGTAATTCAGCTGAATAAGGAATATAATATAAGAAATCATTTTATGGTCTAATATTAAAAAAACAAAGGCATCACATGTTTTCTTTTGTCATGGAAGGGTAGTGACATGCACCTATATGATAAAGGTGTTTAATATGGCTGACTTTTTTTTATATATATTTTGGTATGAATGTAAGTTAATAATCCCACACAACCAGCCACAATGTTGGTGTTAAAAATGCATAGCTCACCAAGCACTGAACTGTGCCCAACAGTAATGCAAGTGTTTGAACATAAGAAACAGGCTACATTCCAGTTATTTGTTTTACTTTTCTTTAAACCGATAAAGACAAACATAATACAGATGAAAAAGCCTAATATGCTCTGGTTGTATCAGTACTACCTTTGTGTATTATGAGCAACACAGTAGTATAAGGTATTTACACCTATGTATAGTATGATGTATGTACTATACAGTCTAATGTAGAGCAACCATCATTTTGCATTACTATTACTGTATCATATAAACTTTGGTGTCAAACCTTCACTTAAAATTTGAAAATACTGTATTATATTACAGTATTATTGATATG
The DNA here is from genome assembly GCF_026875155.1 of Cherax quadricarinatus. Taxonomy (NCBI): domain Eukaryota; kingdom Metazoa; phylum Arthropoda; class Malacostraca; order Decapoda; family Parastacidae; genus Cherax; species Cherax quadricarinatus. Next base: position 109,592,470 of record NC_069402.1, read on the forward strand.
ATTTTCAGTGTACAAGTGAAATCTTAACATTTAGAAAGCAAGTGGCCTATAAATAATTTTTAAGTGCCTTACTGTGTAGTTGATATGGTGCCCAGCCTTGACACATTACCATCTAAGCATCACATACCATAACTTACAACAAATGGACGGCTCAATTTTCATAAAGCTGTGCTTGTTATTTATATCCTAATTAGGCCAGTATTGAAAATACAGTAACTTTAACAAATAATATTAATGAAGGGTGAACACAAATTGACTAGAAAAATAGAGTACAGTACAGTATCTGAAATCTTATTTATATTATGTACTAAGCATAAATTCTGAAACTTGAATTTTATATTAATGCAGTACACTATGTATTACCAAAATTATTTTACTTCAAAGTAATGCATGATAGTATTTGACAAATTAATAATTTTTTGTTAGTGTACTGTATTTGTGTATGAATATATGTTAGTACCTTAATGTACTGGGTGTATATAATTACCTCCAGTATTTGTTATTAATGCATCTACCTGCGGTTACAGGGGTAGAGCTTCTCTCGTTGCATTTGCACACTTGTTGGTTATGAATGTGTCTTGTTTGTTTTTTCCATAAACTTTATTACTTTACAAAGCAGTACTGTACAAAAGAATTTAAACACCAACAAACCATTGGGTGCAAATCAGGTTATATGTTTAATGAAAGGTTCAGGCCAATCATTAAGTGGAAGATGACTCTGAAACTTGAGAAGCAGCAGAGAGGAGGGCAGCTGGATGAACTTTCACCTAAATAGCTAGAGAAGTAGTAGAAGAGGTTCACAAAAAGCTGTTCATTATTTATATTTCACTAAAAATTTACAGTAAAATAATAATAAATGTACAGACACAATAACTGAAAAATTCCTTCATATTTTGACAGTCTTCAATAATTTTACATATTTGCAACTATTTACTGTCATAAAATCAATACTAATTAAAAATGCACTCATAAATAAAGCATTTGTACTCACACATTCACTCTATTCATTGGTTATTTCAAGTGAACACTTCATGGCATTATTTCATAAACAGGCATATCCCATTAATCTTTTGGGGATGGATTCAATATCTAAGACTGGATAAGTAATAGTATGAGATACCAACAAGATGGTAAAGAAGCCAAATGCAGTTACAGTATATTGAATCCTATATAGATTACATTTCTCCCAAACAGTGTTTTTAAGTCGCAAATGAATGAACCTGGTATGTGTGTTTGTCACTAGATAAAGCTTACTGTGTGGGGTGAAATGTCATCAAAAAGAATTCCATATACTGTAACTGCAGCTGTTTCTCTTTACCAAGCTCTAAGAATGTTATGGGGTCAATTATGAACAGGATATTAAATTTCTTACAGAACACCCAAAATTCCAAAAGAAAAAATATTGGACCCTAAATCTGTAGAAATACAGTATCCAATATTTCAGCACATACCTGTATACCCCCATAAATTAAAAAAATGCAAGAGGTGTATTTTCTCCACCTGGTTACCCTTGATTTTGGGGTATATGTTCGGGATTTTTGAGACCCTAAATTAAAATCAGAAATTTATTATGTGCTGCTGGATAGTGTTGGTTAATGAAAAGAATCCATAATTATGGGAAAAGAAAATGGAGTTCAATGATTATTTACAAGACCCTCAAACCCTTTAGATGAAACCACAAGACGTACAAATTTTTTTTTAAAAAAAGATGAAGGAGGAATAAAACCATTTTGGGTAAATTTAAAAAAGTTTTGGGGGAGGTTCCAACTTATATTATAAGGTAATTGAGAGAAAAAAAAATGATGACAATTTTTAATTTTTAAAGCCTATTTTGTTCTTCCTTTGAAGTGGGAAGATTCATTCCCAACATATTTAAAGAGTGAACAGCGATAGATCTGGCAGTTTGGGTGTCTATCATTGTCATACCCCACCTACAACTGCTGTAGAGTTAACCCTTTGGGGGTCGCCAGGCCCTCTCAGAGACTTGTTCTCAGGGTCGCCAATATTTCAAAAAAAAAAGAAAAATTATTTTTTCTTATGAAAATATAGAGAATCTTTTCCCGATCATAATGACACCAAAGGTATGAAATTTGATGGAAAACTTATGGAATTATGCTCTCGCGAAGTTAGCGGTCTCGACGATGTTTACGCATCGGCGATTTTGCCCACTTTGAGCCCTATTTTCCGCCAATTCCAGTGTACTAGTCGACAAAAATCATAACTATTTTGCTATTACTCCATTTTTTCTATCGAATGAGTACAAGAAACCACCCACTTATCAATTTCAACTATCCAATAAAGTGGTCAGAATTTAGCAATTTTGCCAATTTCACACAAATTTCAAAAGATGCCAATTTCCAAATAGAGTCCAGAATAAACAAGAAAGACATTCCTGGCACTAAAATAACATTTCCTCTGTTCATTAGTCACGTCCCCACGCCCCTCTTACATTTCTTTTGCATTCCACTTTGATTTTTTCTCACAAAAAAAAGATTTACTGTTATGCAGACTACTGCATTAGTGTAGAAATGGTATAAATAATATCGGCACACTTGTGAAAGAATATTTGACTCACCAGTTGACGTGTATTGGATGCTTAGCATGATTTGTTTACTTTTGAACTTTAGTAAAAATCAAACATTTCTGCTACTTTGAGCTCAATTTCAAGGTACTTTTCATTGTAAAACCAGTCAAAATCATCTCAATTTCTGTAATATGTCTTCCATTCTATACAACAAGACCAAGAAAACTAGAATACAACAATAAATACCATATGAAAATACAGTGCAAAGTCGCTGTTTTAATTCAAAAACACGGTCAGTTTTTTTTTCTCATTACGCACTGTGTGCTGCAGGATTTTTTTTATACTGTACACACTGACCACATAGACCCATTCTTTCATATGTAGGCCTATCAGCTTTCTCTCACTAGATTTGAGGGCGCTAGAATTTAGGCGTACTAGTATGTCAAAAACCCTGGGGTGTAAGCCGTACTAGTACGGCCAAAACCCCCAAAGGGTTAATGCATAGTTTCATCTTTCTAATAATGCTGCAAATCAGCTTTCAGCATTAAGCTCAATCAACTGCCACTCTGAAAATTTTTCATCCTGTAAAAACTCAACTTCTTTCATGTCAGTATCCTCCATCCCTATTTTCTTGTATGATCCAAAATATCTTGAAGTTATTTCTGGAGTTATATTGTTGATACAATCAGGCCAGACAATTTTCATTGAAGAATTCACTGTGGCAGCAATGACTTCCTTAAACAATCATTAAATTTCTTAATTGCATACGTAAATATGAAACTTTTTAGAAATCCTTTATGTTGCATTATTTTTATGATCTATATGTGGTGGACATTATAGGTAGTAGGTTGGTAGACAGCAACCACCCAGGGAAGTACTACCGTCCTGCCAGATGACTGTGAAACAGAAACCTGTAACTGTTTTGCACGATGGTAGGATTGCTGGTTTCTTTTTCTGTCTCATAAACACGCTAGATAACAGGGATATCTTGCTACTCCTACTTACACTTTGGTCATGCTTCACAGACACGCACATGCATATATATATACATACATCTAGGTTTTTCCCCTTTTTCTAAATAGCTCTTGTTCTTCTTTATTTCTTCTATTGTCCATGGGGAAGTGGAAAAGAATCTTTCCTCCGTAAGCCATGCGTGTCGTATGAGGCGACTAAAATGCCGGGAGCAATGGACTAGTAACCCCTTCTCCTGTAGACATTTACTAAAAAAGAGAAGAAGAAAAACTTTATAAAACTGGGATGCTTAAATGTGCGTGGATGTAGTGCGGATGACAAGAAACAGATGATTACTGATGTTATGAATGAAAAGAAGTTGGATGTCCTGGCCCTAAGCGAAACAAAGCTGAAGAGGGTACCTGGAGTTTACCTGGAGAGAGTTCCGGGGGTCAACGCCCCCGCGGCCCGGTATGTGACCAGGCCTCCTGGTGGATCAGAGCCTGATCAACCAGGCTGTTGCTGCTGGCTGCACGCAAACCAACGTACGAACCACAGCCCGGCTGGTCAGGAACCGACTTTAGGTGCTTGTCCAGTGCCAGCTTGAAGACTGCCAGGGGTCTGTTGGTAATCCCCCTTATGTATGCTGGGAGACAGTTGAACAGTCTTGGGCCCCTGACACTTATTGTATGGTCTCTTAACGTGCGAGTGACACCCCTGCTTTTCATTGGGGGGATGTTGCATCGTCTGCCATGTCTTTTGCTTTCGTAGTGAGTGATTTTCGTGTGCAAGTTCGGTACTAGTCCCTCTAGGATTTTCCAGGTGTATATAATCATGCATCTCTCCCACCTGCGTTCCAGGGAATACAGGTTTAGGAACCTCAAGTGCTCCCAGTAATTGAGGTGTTTTATCTCTGTTATGCGCACCGTGAAGGTTCTCTGTACATTTTCTAGGTCAGCAATTTCACCTGCTTTGAAAGGTGCTGTTAGTGTGCAGCAATATTCCAGCCTAGATAGAACAAGTGACCTGAAGAGTGTCATCATGGGCTTGGCTTCCCTAGTTTTGAAGGTTCTCATTATCCATCCTGTCATTTTTCTAGCAGATGCGATTGATACAATGTTATGGTCCTTGAAGGTGAGATCCTCCGACATGATCACTCCCAGGTCTTTGACGTTGGTGTTTCGCTCTATTTTGTGGCCAGGAATTTGTTTTGTACTCTGATGAAGATTTAATTTCCTCGTGTTTACCATATCTGAGTAATTGAAATTTCTCATCGTGAACTTCATATTGTTTTCTGCAGCCCACTGAAAGATTTGGTTGATGTCTGCCTGGAGCCTTGCAGTGTCTGCAATGGAAGACACTGTCATGCAGATTCGGGTGTCATCTGCAAAGGAAGACACGGTGCTGTGGCTGACATCCTTGTCTATGTCGGATATGAGGATGAGGAACAAGATGGGAGCGAGTACTGTGCCTTGTGGAACAGAGCTTTTCACCGTAGCTGCCTCGGACTTTACTCTGTTGACGACTACTCTCTGTGTTCTGTTAGTGAGGAAATTATAGATCCATCGACCGACTTTTCCTGTTATTCCTTTAGCACGCATTTTATGCGCTATTACGCCATGGTCACACTTGTCGAAGGCTTTTGCAAAGTGTATATATTACATCTGCATTCTTTTTGTCTTCTAGTGCATTTAGGACCTTGTCGTAGTGATCCAATAGTTGAGACAGACAGGAGCGACCTGTTCTAAACCCATGTTGCCCTGGGTTGTGTAACTGATGGGTTTCTAGATGAGTGGTGATCTTGCTTCTTAGGACCCTTTCAAAGATTTTTATGATATGGGATGTTAGTGCTATTGGTCTGTAGTTCTTTGCTGTTGCTTTACTGCCCCTTTTGTGGAGTGGGGCTATGTCTGTTGTTTTTAGTAACTGTGGGATGACCCCCGTGTCCATGCTCCCTTCCATAGGATGGAAAAGGTAGGGGAGTTTTGGTGGGGGAAATAAATGGGATTAAATCTGGAGTATCTGAGAGAGTTAGAGCAAAGGAAGGGGTAGCAGTAATGTTGAAGGATCAGTTATGGAAGGAGAAAAGAGAATATGAATGTGTAAATTCAAGAATTATGTGGATTAAAGTAAAGGTTGGATGTGAAAAGTGGGTCATAATAAGCGTGTATGCACCTGGAGAAGAGAGGAATGTAGAGGATAGAGAGAGAGATTTTGGGAGATGTTAAGTGAATGTATAGGAGCCTTTGAACCAAGTGAGAGAGTAATTGTGGTAGGGGATCTGAATTCTAAAGTAGGAGAAACTTTTAGAGAGGGTGTGGTAGGTAAGTTTGGGGTGCCAGGTGTAAATGATAATGGGAGCCCTTTGATTGAACTTTGTATAGAAAGGGGTTTAGTTATAGGTATTACATATTTTAAGAAAAAGAGGATAAATAAGTATACAAGATATGATGTAGGGCGAAATGCCAGTAGTTTGTTGGATTATGTATTGGTAGATAAAAGACTGTTGAGTAGACTTCAGGATGTACATGTTTATAGAGGGGCCACAGATATATCAGATCACTTTCTAGTTGTAGCTACACTGAGAGTAAAAGGTAGATGGGGTACAAGGAGACTAGAAGCATCAGGGAAGAGAGAGGTGAAGGTTTATAAACTAAAAGAGGAGGCAGTTAGGGTAAGATATAAACAGCTATTGGAGGATAGATGGGCTAATGAGAGCATAGGCAATGGGGTCAAAGAGGTATGGGGTTAGGTTTAAAAATGTAGTGTTAGTGTGTTCAGCAGAAGTTTGTGGTTACAGGAAAGTGGGTGCGGGAGGGAAAAGAGGAGCGATTGGTGGAATGATGATGTAAGAGAGCAGTAAGGGAGAAAAAGATAGCATATGAGAAGTTTTTACAAAGTAGAAGTGATGCAAGGAGGGAAGAGTATATGGAGAAAAAGAGAGAGGTTAAGAGAGTGGTGAAGCATATGTAAAAAGAGAGCGAATGAGAGAGTGGGTGAGATGTTATCAACAAATTTTGTGAAAATAAGAAAAAGTTTTGGAGTGAGATTAACAAGTTAAGGAAGCCAAGAGAACAAATGGATTTGTCAGTTAAAATAGAAGAGGAGAGTTATTATATGGAGAGTTAGAGGTATTGGGAAGATGGAGGGAATATTTTTAGGAATTGTTAAATGTTGAAGATAGGAAAGCTGTGATTTCGTGTATAGGGCAAGGAGGAATAACATCTTGTAGGAGTGAGGAAGAGCCAGTTGTGAGTGTGGGGGAAGTTCGTGAGGCAGTAGGTAAATGAAAGGGGGTAAGGCAGCCGGGATTGATGGGATAAAGATAGAAATGTTAAAAGCAGGTGGGGATATAGTTTTGGAGTGATTGGTGCAATTATTTAATAAAATGTATGGAAGAGGGTAAGGTACCTAGGGATTGGCAGAGAGCATGCATAGTTCCTTTGTATAAAGGCAAAGGGGACAAAAGAGAGTGCAAAAATTATAGGGGATAAGTCTGTTGAGTATACCTGGTAAAGTGTATGGTAGAGTTATTATTGAAAGAATTAAGAGTAAGACGGAGAATAGGATAGCAGATGAACAAGGAGGCTTTAGGAAAGGTAGGGGGTGTGTGGACCAGGTGTTTACAGTGAAACATATAAGTGAACAGTATTTAGATAAGGCTAAAGAGGTCTTTGTGGCATTTATGGATTTGGAAAAGGCGTATGACAGGGTGGATAGGGGGGCAATGTGGCAGATGTTGCAGGTGTATGGTGTATGAGGTAGGTTACTGAAAGCAGTGAAGAGTTTTTATGAGGATAGTGAGGCTCAAGTTAGAGTATGTAGGAAAGAGGGAAATTATTTCCCAGTAAAAGTAGCCTTAGACAAGGATGTGTGATGTCACCATGGTTGTTTAATATATTTATAGATGGGGTTGTAAGAGAAGTAAATGCGAGGGTCTTGGCAAAGGCGTGGAGTTAAAAGATAAAGAATCACACATAAAGTGGGAGTTGTCACAGTTGCTCTTTGCTGATGACACTGTGCTCTTGGGAGATTCTGAAGAGAAGTTGCAGAGATTGGTGGATGAATTTGGTAGGGTGTGCAAAAGAAGAAAATTAAAAGTGAATACAGGAAAGAGTAAGGTTATGAGGATAACAAAAAGATTAGGTGATGAAAGATTGGATATCAGATTGGAGGGAGAGAGTATGGAGGAGGTGAATGTATTCAGATATTTGGGAGTGGACGTGTCAGCGGATGGGTCTATGAAAGATGAGGTGAATCATAGAATTGATGAGGGGAAAAGGGTGAGTGGTGCACTTAGGAGTCTGTGGAGACAAAGAACTTTGTCCTTGGAGGCAAAGAGGGGAATGTATGAGAGTATAGTTTTACCAACGCTCTTATATGGGTGTGAAGCATGGGTGATGAATGTTGCAGCGAGGAGAAGGCTGGAGGCAGTGGAGATGTCATGTCTGAGGGCAATGTGTGGTGTGAATATAATGCAGAGAATTCGTAGTTTGGAAGTTAGGAGGAGGTGCGGGATTACCAAAACTGCTGTCCAGAGGGCTGAGGAAGGGTTGTTGAGGTGGTTCGGACATGTAGAGAGAATGGAGCGAAACAGAGTGACTTCAAGAGTGTATCAGTCTGTAGTGGAAGGAAGGCGGGGTAGGGGTCGGCCTAGGAAAGGTTGGAGGGAGGGGGTAAAGGAGGTTTTGTGTGCGAGGGGCTTGGACTTCCAGCAGGCATGCGTGAGCGTGTTTGATAGGAGTGAATAGATATTGGCAGTTTGGAGGGATATGTTGTGTATCTTTATACGTATATGCTTCTAAACTGTTGTATTCTGAGCACCTCTGCAAAAGCAGTGATAATGTGTGCGTGTGGTGAAAGTGTTGAATGATGATGAAAGTATTTTCTTTTTGGGGATTTTCTTTATTTTTTGGGTCACCCTGCCTCGGTGGGAGACGACCGACTTGTTGAAAAAAAAAAGAATGGAGACAAATGGTTTTTAATACTTGACGTGCTGTTGGAGTGTGACCAAAGTAACATTTATGAAGGGGTTTAGGGAAACCGGCAGGCCGGACTTGAGTCCTGGAGATGGGAAGTACAGTGCCTGCACTCTGAAGGAGGGGTGTTAATGTTGCAGTTTAAAAAGTGTAGTGTAAAGCACCCTTCTGGCAAGATAGTGATGGAGTGAATGATGGTGAAAGTTTTTCTTTTTCGGGCCACGCTGCCTTGGTGGGAATCGGCCAGTGTGATAATAATAATAAATAAAATTATGTTCAAACAAAAATCCTTAAATAATTCTGCCTCGTTTTCATCTACTGACTGGATTAACAAAGTTGTCTTGTTGGACAGAAGCTCAGTATACTTTCAGAAAAATTTCATAAACTAATAAGATGACCTAACAAATTAAGCAATGAAAGTACTTTCCTCATGAGCATTGTCATTTTTTTCACAGTATGTTTTAACACTTTAAAAGATATAATGTATTTTTTAAATCAGTTCTTAACAGCTCTTTTATCCAGGCTTTAATATAAAGTGCCATATTACTGAGATGGCAGTTTTCTCCATTTTTTTTTTATAGCCCTTGGAGTATTAGAATTGTTAGCTTACACTGACTTAAGATTACTACCACCAGCTGCAGTGACATCTAAAAGAAATGCAAGATACTCCCTGACTATCTTAAAACTTTTATTTTTTTTACTCTTTGCATAAGAATATTCCATTAAGTGTTCTTTTTGAAAACAACCCAATTTTATTACTACTGAACACAAATACAGGAACAAAATAGCCTTAAAACTATTTGTGACTTCTTTATTAGCACTAACAGTTTCATAACTCATTTTAAGAGTTTGCATAACATTACATCTCAAACATATCAAACTAGCCTCATATCACAGTTACAATTTCTAGTGAAGCATTCTTACCTTTTTCTTTAGGTCCTGAAATATACTGAATGTCTTCTGCTGTAACAGTCTATGTTTCTCTAGTATCAAGTACTGTACATCATTACATCCATGATAATTTCTAAGGAGCTTTAAACATTACTGAAAGAGCATGGGATATAATCGAGATTTAATTTCAGCTTCCTGCTTACTGATGGAATATATTATTGAAGAGGCTAGGCCAATAGTTTGAGAGATTTCACAAGGGTTTCCCCAACTTCAAAATGCTATAAAATGTCAATTTTTAAGCCTGAAGTACAGCAATAGTTTTCTTTGCTTTTTGATCCTGGGATATTTTAGTATTCGCTGATAATTTTCTACTTAACTGCATTAAAAATATTTAATAAGAGCAGAACTTTGAAGGAGTCATGGTACCTCCCATAGACTCTCAGGCTAACTAGCAATGGGACCTCACCTTCCTTTACCATTATTATAATCTTTAATTCAACAAGTACATGATACAACTTATGGAGACCTAGCTGACATCAGTGACATACTAAATGCAGAGCATTTCGAGCAACTTAGGTTAATCTTGTCCCCCAGGATGCAGCCCACACCAGTTGGCTAACACCCAGGTACCTACTTACTGCTAGGTGAACAGGGGCAGCAGGTGTCTTAAGGAAACATGCCCAATGTTTCTACCCATACTGGGAATCAAACCATGGACACTCAATGTGTGAGCTGAGTGCACTATCAACTGAGCTGGTCTGGCCCACCTGCCTGACATCGGATCTTGACTGATGTGGATGATGAAAACAATCAATGGGGTCAAGCTCCAAAACATTAAAAAAAAGGAATAGTGATATTACAGGGCTGAAAATACAATTGGGCAGCAACTGAGAGTAATGATCAATGGGGTATGCCTGTACTCCAATCCCAGATTACTTTAATCTTGCAGTGGCTATATCACCATTCAGAATCTTCAATTTGTTTCTCACTAATTTTTTCCTCTTCCCCCATCCCCAAATTTTCGAGGACCTGCTGACAGTCAAGGATGACTGAAAGCCCTCACAAATATTTAACCTAATTTATTAAATTTGTTTGTTTAAAGCCTATCAACTACACAAGGGTCATTAAGGCCACACAGACATTAACACAAAGGATACTTTAATCCCTGAAAAGAGGATTAAGAGAAACCTTTTACCAGTAGTGTACCTGTATACTGCACACAAGTATGTACACACAGGTAATACATACCTCTTGGGTATACACCTTCTATTACACCTAAGAATTACTGTACATCATGTATTATACAGGAAATACATTATCATCATTATACTCAAAGTGCTAAACTCTACAGGAAATACAGTGGTTCTATTGTGCCATATCAATGAAGCATCATTTTGCTATTTAAAGGTTTTCAACAGTTTTACACATTTGTAATGCTTATAACCAGTGTTCTGCTGTGTCTGATCATTAACATGCTGTGCATTCATGTTGGAGTGTGGGCGACGACGGTGGGAGACGACCAACTTGTTGGAAAAAAAAAAAAAAAAAAAAAAGTAATGATCCTAAAATAACTTGGTTCTACAGTATATGCATTACATTTTGACATATTCCAATTTTCCCCCATGAAAACTAGTCGACTTTGTAACCTGCTCTATTCTTATAACTTACCTGGCAGTGGGTTATTTAGTTTTTAACTGTTATGTGCCAAACTAGAGATGGCCTTACAGTATATATTTGATGTGATCACTTAAATGAAGGGTAGATTTGTTAAATCAAAGAATGCTTGGGGCTTGAACCCATGGCAAATGAGCCCTAAAATTGAAGGCCAGTGTGCTAACCACTGGCCTACGAATTTTAGGACTTGCTTGCCATGGGTTTGAACTTCACTCATTCTGTGATTTGTCTGCAATTGTGTTATCATTTCATGAGCCAAATCTGTTAAGTTTTACTGTATACCAAAAGCAACATTTTGAAAATAACGAGTACACTATACATTGCTGTGTTAAGAGTTTGGAATTCAGATTCTCAGGTCCTGAGTTTAGTTACATCAGTAACACTTGATATTCTTGATATTTACATCACTTGGAATTTCAATTTGCATGGGAAGAATAAAGATTATGGACCACATAATGGTACCCAATAATCAATTAGAGCCTATCATAATCTCGTTGAACCTGAAGTATCTTTCTGGAGCAATGACTGGTCATGTGGAATTCAGTCTCTAGAGGTGTGAGTGATCCTTATTTTTAAACCCTGAGACTAAATTATCATTAACATATGCAAATACCTCAAACCCTTGCTACTCAGAGCCATGTATCTTCTACAACTAAACTTACGATCACAATCTTTCTTTTTACATGCTAAGTGCTCTCATTATAACTAAAAGTTCCCATGAAGGTAATCATTGTGTTAATGTCTATGATTAATGTTAGCAATTACCAATTAGCCTGTACTAGTACCTGTACAGTTTAAATAATGATAAAAATAGTTATACATGGAAGTATAACCTACCAAACAGCAAAGAAAAACTCATTGTTTAGTAATAAGACAAACACATGCTATTTCTTTACTTAATAAGCCCTGTAGCTTTGCTGGCACCATCCTCATGATTTATCTTCATGACTATCACTTCATAAGAAAAAAATTAGAGCACCATACCTATTTTTAGTTTAGATTTATCAAATTCCTAGGTAGTAGGTTGGAAGACACCAACCGACCAGGGTGGTACTACCGTCCTACCAAGTGAGGGTGAAACAGAAGCCTGTAATTGTTTTACATGATGGTAGGACTGCTGGTATCTTTTTTCCGTTTCATAAACATGCAAGATTTCAGGTACGTCTTGCTACTTCTACTTACACTTAGGTCACACTACACATGCATAGACAAGCATGTATATACACATGCCCCTTTGGGTTTTCTTCTATTTCCTTACTAGTTCTTGTCCATGTTTATTTCCTCATCTCCATGGGATAGTGGAACAGAATTCTTCCTCCATGAGCCATGTGTATCATAAGAGGCAATTAAAATGCTGGGAGCAAGAAGCTAATAACCCCTTCTCCTGTATATATTACTTCTGGTTCTTTGAAAGATGATGATTTGTAAAATTATAATGTACTCTTCCCATAAAGGCTCTGGTCCTGCAAAACAAAGAGTGCACTCAAATATGAAGACATGCTATATTGCTACATTGGCCATTTCCCACCAAGGCAAGATGACCCAAAAAAGAAGAAACACTTTCGTTATCGCTCACTCCATCACTGTCTAGTCAGAGGCGTGTCAATACTACAGTTCAAAAACTGCAACATATCTTCACCCTCCCTTCAGAGTGTAGGCACTGTATTTCCCCGCTTCTAGAACTCAAGTTCGGCTAACTTTATACAACCAGATAAACAGAAAATTAGGGGTGTACTAAAGTGTTAGTAATAGATATCAGCTAATTTTGATGGTATTGGTATCAGTGGGCAATGGCTAATTTTGATGGCATCGGTGTCGGTACTAGCACTGTCCTAAAATTGTGCACATGTATTGATGTTGGTACTGGTACAGTATCTGCTAAAATTTGGTATCATCCTATGCCTACAAAAAATGAAAAAAAAATTGCAATAAATTTAAACATTCAAAAAACTATAATGTCTTTATAAAAAGAGTATGCCAAACTTTACAAGTTAAAGATTTTTTTTATCATGCAACTGCATTATATTACATATAATGCAGCCTTATTAGAGTACTACATTATTATATTCAAGAAAAGTGCCAAAGCTGTGTGGATCATTAAACTCTGCTTGGCAAGGAAAACGCTGATTACAAATCAACCGAAGTAAACTGTTAAAGGCAAGCATATGGGTAAAATGATAGTAACAACTGGTGCAATAAATCCATTTCATCTACAAGGTCATATTGAGAATCAGCATTCAGTGTAAAAATGTCAGGACATTAAAGACGAAGTCAAATAAAGTTAGCATACTCTCTGATGAATGGGACACTCAGACGATGTTGAATTATCAACACAATCTGATAATTCTCAGAGTGGTGCTCAGTGCCCTCCAAGTGATTACAGTGCAAGAGTCTGGTGTCACATGTATATAGGTATTTGAATACTGTTTTTCCACAACTAACAACAATGAAAGACAGGCAGAAGCCAAATTGTGATTTAATTCAAAGCAGCATGATCACTAAAGTAAACCAAAAGCAATGCCAGTGATTGCACAGATATCAAGTTAGTATTGGAAAATAATTGCAAAATGGCAACTGCCTTCAGGATTTGAAGTCTCTGAATTGCAGAGAATGCAAATAGTTTGCAACTTCATTGTCCTAATCACAAACACACCTAAGCATCCAGCAGAAATAAAACAAGAACTCTGGGGCAGATGAGCATAAGAAAGGAAAGGTAACAAAGTAGGCATGGCCTAAAAAAAATAATGTACCTGGAAACCGTTGTGCAGTGGAGTAAAAAAACAAGAGGGCACTGAGGGATTGTCAGGACAATGGGTTACGCTAGACATTAGGATACAGTGTTTGATCATACAATCCCTTCCCTCGCAGATAGTGAACCTCGCATTCCAAGTTCAAGACAGCATTCGTGAGAATACCTTGCATAATTGAGACAGAAAGGTGAAAAGAAATGATAGAAGTACAGTAATTCTGGCTATAAAGCTGCAGATAGGGCAGGCAAATGAACAAACTAGTGAGAGTCCATTGTTGCACATAGGTTCAGCTCTGTAATCACTACTCTGTCAGATAAATTGATACGAATGGAGTGGCAGTTGAATTAATTCTGGCCACCTTCCTCAGTTAGCGACACTTACTACGAGGGGTAAGACCAACATCTCCATTTTGGAGTTAGGCAGACCTTGGAGATTAGTTGACTATGGATATCTCTCACACACTCCTCAAAAGATTGTGTGAAGAAGACCATCCAAGGAATAACAACCATTTCCTAATATGAATTTAATTGGGTGACTGACAGTAATGGAAGCATCATCCATTGCCGGTTATTTGAAAAAAGCATCAGCTTGAGAGGTATCCTGCCCATGCAACCTTAGTCACACAATTTACTTAGTCATTTTGTGGCCAAATGATAACAGGAGTGTTAAAACAAGATTATCACCTATAAACACTTCAGCTGTATTTGCCTGGAGTACAAAAATATTTCCTTGTCACACAGATGAAGACAGATTCTAAGAATAGAATAGCCTAGTGAGAGGACTCTTTCAGATGAATGTAAGAAGGGCTGCAGGCAAATTATGAAGCAGTAGACATTCCTGACTGGTGGTGGCAAAATCTCAATGAACAACAGGAAAATAAAGTACAGCAGTCAAAAACCTTCTGGAATGAGGCAACCCCCAGCAAAGACAATGTTTGCCCATGCCAGTATAAAGGCCCTGCTTCCCCAAATTATCTTACACTGGACACTCACTCATCTAATATTAGGAGGGTTTCTCAGCAATCCTTCTGGTGGAGCTGATAACATGTATGGAAATCTTATGTTGGTGGCAGCAAACTGATTGGCCTCTTGCCAGCAGGCAAACCTGATAATGCCTGGTGGTTACAGAAACCAATACAAGCCTCCCTACCATGACAGGGTTATTGCCTCAGGTAAAAAGTAAAGCCTTAATTAAAAAATGGATAAGGATCCATTACTCTCACAATTAATATACATATGTATTTACACAATACTATGACGATAAAAAAAATAGTACATTTATTGAGCTATGAAATAGTTAAAAATAATAAGAGGATTTTTATCATATACTATACAAGGAAGAGAGGAAGGATATGAAAATATTACATATGTTTAGTTCCAGATTTCACTCAGAATTAAACATATTTATTGGTATGGAAGTTAACTTAGAGCATACAAATGAATGCATCAACCCTGCCTTCTCTCATTTCTTATATTATTAATGCACCATCTTAACGAAGGATTTTGGAAAACCAATTATGAAAGAACAGTCTTCCAATGTCTATACACCCTAAAATATTGTATTACCATCACACAGTATTGCACTTATGATATCCCCGTTTACTACAACTTGCTTCTATGACAGTCTTATAAATACTACTTACATTCGGTATAAGCTCATCATTATTTTCTTGTGTGCTTCTTAATGGGTCTTATGCCAGTAAAATTTACTTTCCAATTTAGGAGGCTTGGTCCAAGACCAGGTCATGGGGATGATGAGCCCTGGAACCTTGGAGAGATATAACCTCTCACTGACAGCAGATTCTCTCCCCATGCACCACCAGATAAGTCTTGCCTATTTTATTTACTTATGTTTCTTAAGCCCACTTCTTAATTTATATCTCATTTATGTTATCAACTCCTTTAAATCATTGATTTTATGAGCCATTACAACATCTTCTACCAAAATTCACTATAAAACATTTTGTCTATAGTATGTCAAATCTAATACATAGCATAAACTAAACAAAATTAATCAGGAGCATCTTAATGATAAAACTAGTTAACAATATGTTGAGTATTGCATAATATCCACCATGGACACTTCTGATTTTTCTCTGCCAATAATTTTTAATCTTCTATCTCTTACTATATCAATCATACTTCATTCATGGCTAAATTATGCCAAAAAAGTTCATTTTTGCATTTATAAAAGCCGAATACTCGTAAAATGTCTTGTGTGGAGGATTAACATAACTTGGTGGCCCAAGAATGCACTATACTGTTTCCCATCATTTTTGTCCATGGTTACATTCAATTGTGCAACAAGATCATGGTGGTTCCTCATACTGTGTTCACACTCCATATATTTTTTCATTCACTACAATTTTTTCATTATCTATCTCATTGTTTTCTCTTGTTTGTATTTTACATCTTACAATTTCTTTCATTTAATATAAGTGTGAATGTTTACTTACAGTACTGAACAGCAGGTAACAACTGCATTATCACCATAGCCACCAAGCCAGTATATAGAACACCATTCTTAGTAAATATTTCAAAAGTTCCTGTGGCTTACAACATTTTAGAGAATGGAGATGATTTACAACTTAAAATCTCTGTCTATTTTATAAAAACATTACTACACTATACATAAGGAAAAGAAACTGGTGCTGATGTATTTAGCTTAAGAATGCAAAATTCTGGGAACACCTCAACACACATCAGCCCTAATTACTTTAACACTCATATAATGCAATCTAAATATAACAAGATTGGTATCCTCTTTGCACTGCACATTCACTACAGTGGAGACAGGCATTCCTGCACTGCTAGAAATGAATACCTCTTTTAACTCTATATATCAAATGAAGCCTAGTTTGATATGATACAGGAAATATAAAATGTCTCAATATCTGTAAGCTTAATTTACCTAATTTGATGAGCACTCTCCCCAAATCTTATTGGGTAAAATGAGATATAAATGTTGCATTAACTTAAATTTAAAACTACTGCACTACTCTTAAGAAAATCCATCACAAACATCAAAATAACCCTGTTAAAAATTGTTAAAAGTGCTAAAAATGATTAAACTATGCATGAGACCTAATGAAATTTGATATAATGATATAATTCTGCTTTACCTGTCATCTCCCAAAAATATCATTTACTTAGGAGTATCAAATGAAGAAGAACTGTCCGTTTCTGTATTCTCTGCAGCCAGTTTGGTTAGTTGGTGCACCTGCTGAGAAAAATTTTCAACATCCTCATGAAGCTGCATGTTCTTTATGAGGGTTTCCTCTAGAAGACTTTGCAAACGGCGATTAATCTCTCTCAAGGATTCTTCACCACCACCACCTCGCATCATCTCCAATACACGACGAACATTCAGCTTGTCCCCTAACCCAGGGTGTATGGGAGAAGTAGGCGTTGACGGTGTACTTTCTGGAAATTAAAATCTGCTAAATGCAAGGTAAACTTCAAGCTGTTACAATTGTTTGATGTTAATTAAGTAGGAAATTACTTAATAAAGTTTGAGGTTGCTTAATTCCAATTCCTAGGCTTTGCCTCTCAACACTCAGCCACTTGGTGTACTTGTATATCACTTTTAACTTTCAAGTTCTGTCACATTTACTCTTGAATTCATGCTTGACATTATGCTCCAATCCATTCATATACATGCATCCATCCATCCCATTCCTTCCTCCCAACCTTCCTGATTTCCTCCCTCTTTCCAACCTTCCCTCCTCTGTATCACAACCCTTACAATGAAGAAACTTTTACTAACTGCTATTAGCTAATTAAAGAGTTAAGCTTTCATGTGTTCTCTTGTTCTAGTTCTTCCCTCACAGTGCAATCTGTTTCTATCTCATATGTGTGGTCATATATCTGACAGAGATAAGCTTCACTTCCTGGAACCTACCACTTAACCGACAATCAAATGCATGAAAGTTATACAAGTATTTAAATTTTTTAAACACACTGGCCATTTTCCACTAAGGAAGGGTGACCCAAAAAAGAGGAACCACTTTCAACATTACTCACTCCATTACGTACTGTCTTACCAGTAAAGCCTTAAAGCCTAAAATCTCCACTCTCTGGAGAGTCGTAGAATGAGGGGAGATATCATTGAAGTGTAAGTGGATGACAGCCATAAACAAGGGAGATATTAATAAAGTACTGAGGGTGTCGAACCAGGTAAGAACCAGAAATAATGGATTTAAGTTGGATAAATTTAGATTTAGAAAGGACATAGGTAAGTACTGGTAGATGCGTGGAACAGTCTTCCCAGTAGGGTGATAGAGGCTAGGACCTTGGGTAGCTTTAAGAAGAGATTGGACAAATATATGAGTGGGAGGGGCTGGGTTTAATTGGTGTCATTGGGTACGGGAGTTATTTCTTGGGTAGCTTTAGGTGGAGGTTGTTTTGATAAGGACCTGCCTCACATGGGCCAGTAGGCCTTCTGCAGTGTTCCTCCATTCTTATGTTCTTATATGTGCTGATACTATAATTCAAAAACTGCAACATTTCTCCACCCCTCCTTTAGAATGCAAGCAGTGTACTTCCCACCTCCTGCACTCAAGTTCTAGAGGTGGAAAGTATAGTGCCCAAACCACATTTCCATGTATCTCAGACCATTATCAAGCCAAGAATCTGCAATGGCCCAAAACATTGTCCAGTTTTCATCTATGATTTGTGGATTAGTTGTGAACTGTTCCAGCCATAATAGAGTGACTTTTGTATTTTATAAATAAATTAATTTAATAACACAACACCCAGTTTGGAGGGATATGTTGTGTATCCTTATACGTATATGCTTCTAAACTGTTGTGTTCTGAGCACCTCTGCAAAAACAGTGATTATGTGTGAGTGAGGTGAAAGTGTTGAATGATGATGAAAGTATTTTCTTTTTGGGGATTTTCTTTCTTTTTGGGTCACCCTGCCTCAGTGGGAGATGGCCGACTTGTTAAAAAAAAAAAAAAAATATGTTAATACTGTACCATGATTCTTCTGTTCCATGCAGTAGTGTTGAATGATGGCTGACTTTTTCAGAAGATCATCAGCCATTGCAGCAGAAGAAGATTCGAGATGGGTAATTTGCTCCTCAAGCTGCCATTTCTGCTGCTGTAATTCTGTCACACGGTTTACCAAGGAAGCAGTTTCCTCAGTAACTACTCCTGGTGGAGGTGATCCCTAAAATACAACAGTTAAATTTAATAAAATACTCTACTGTAGTTACAAAAATTTCAGAAAATTTTTGCTTATTAAAAATACATTACAGCCTCTCCCCACTAAGTGACGTACTCGTTTACCGACGACTCGGACTTATGACAGGCTGACTAGTATGCATACCTATATAATGTATATTAGGGCTGATTTCCTCTATTTTGTTTATTATAATATACAGTACACTACTGTATAAACATTTAAAAATACACCTACCATCCGACTTACGACCTGCTCAACTTACGACCACTCGACTTACGACCGTGTTTTTTATGCCAAATTTCTGGGAAATAAACAACTATTTGTGTTTGTACACAGTGTTTATCCTAAACCTTACAGTATAAAATACAGTACTAACAGCATAAAAAGTAAAATAAAACATGAAATACCAAAATAAAACAATAAAATAAAGTCATTACAAAAATGTTATGTTGATATTCAGTAGTAAAGTTCGACTTACAACCATTTCGACTTACGACCAGTTTCTTGGAACCGAACTCGGTCGTAAGTCGGATGGTAGGTGTATACTAAAAATGTTGTAAGTGGTGCAAAGGTGACATTAAAATAATATCAAAGATAGTTGACACAAACCCACTACCATTAAAGCATGCTGCTTGCTTAGCGACAAATTCGTTTACCGATGTGGTCATAGGAACAGAAATCTGTCGTTAAGTGAAGAGAGGCTGTAATATTGTAGTTTCCTAACTTGAAGGAAGATGACAGGCATGATAAGTAGAAGGACCAAAGTGGCTTGAAGATGGGTAAGGAATAATATCCCACAAGAGATGTAAATATTTATAGTTTATTTATTTATTTATTTAATTATTTATTTATTTATGTCTTTGCAAATAATACATTGAGATTATGTAGTTCCTGTAATATGTTTACATGTCAATTCCTTGGCAAACCATTTAATTATAAAGTTATTGTATGCCAAGATAATTATGAATAATTGGGCTGTTTTTCAATTCCTTAAAATAAAAGGGTAAACATTCTTTACCATATGGTTACTTTTAAAGTGAATATCAAGAAATTTTATCATAAAGTTGAATGATAAATCTATGGTGCTCTTCTCAAAGTTTTTTGCGTTGCTACACTGTACTTCTGCTTATTTTCATCATGAATAATTCAAACATAAGACAGAATATATAATGTAATTGGAAAGTATGGTACAAAGATGTATGATAGAGCAAAAAATATGGGTGTGTCAGATAAGAGTTAAAATTTTTATTTTAAAATAGTCTGAGGATGTGAAAAACATGAGAGAAATTAAGATTGCAAGAAAGGGCTAATGAGTGAAAAAGTAAATTAATGCATAAATTAATAAGTTCATTAAGCATAAGGTTTGAATGTCTAAAATGTGTGGGAGAATTGTAAACAAATTACATAACAGCACACATCACTGTGCCTACTTGCCTTTGATGAGGATAACGTAACATCATAGCACCTGTTTTGAGTTCACTGCTACCCATTCCCCCGCCCTCCTAGTGGTAAGAGACCCTTCCCATGACCTGCCAGATGAACTTTGTGTGCAAAATGTACCTTCCTACAAAAAATCTGCATACAAGCCCTGTCATGCTAGAGGTATATAATAAATGGAAACTAACTTGTGGAGAAACAATGATGCTATTTTCTCGTGTAGAGGAGTCTCGAGGTTCACCAGACACCATAGACCAAGATGACACACTGCTTACATCGTCACCTGCTTCTGACATGGCTGTAGAATAAGTTTATGAATGAGTTTCCTTCCACCAATATTCATGGCAGACTTTCAAAAAATTTTCATGCTAAATTATTAAAAAATATTTCATAGCTTGGAGATTTGGAGTAGGTATAGGGTTATTAGAAGTATTACCCAGAGGGATGAGGAAGACTTGTTGAGGTGGTTTGGACATTTAGAGAGGACAGAGCAAAATAGGATGACTTGGAGGGTGTACAAATCTGTAGTGGAGAGGTGAGATAGGAGTCACCCTAGAAAAGGCTGGAGGGAGGGGATAAAGGTTTTATGTGAGAGGAGCTTGGGCATCAAGCAGGTGTATGTGAACATGTTAGATCTAAGGAGTGTGTGGAGGCAAGGTAATATTCTATGAAGGGATTTAAGGAAACTGTTTGGCTGGACATGAGTTGTGGAGGTAGGAAGTACAATGGATGCACTCTGAGGAAGGGGTGGAGATATTTACAGTTTGGAGGGGCATCTGAACTGCAGTATCTGCATGACTCTGGCAGGATGGTGATAGTGACTGATAGAAAAGTGTTTCTTCTTTTTCAAATCACTCTATCTCAGTGGGGGAGGGCCAGTGTTAATACCATATGCCATACTGACAAACTGCTTAAATCACAACTTGCCTGACAGCTGCAGCATAAACTATGTTAAATAAATTTTCATTCAAGCATTCATATTCATATTCTTAAACAATGTATACCTTTTGAATAATATCTATGATCAAGATAAAACAAATTACAAAAATTATCAAGACAAAAATTTACAGAGAAATAACAAGCTAGCAATATCTAGCTTGTTTTATGCATATATCAATAAATTCATATACATTCTCCTACCTGATGCATAGTTGATATTCATCTGTATTTTACATTGGTCACTATATCTAGTGGACTTAGTGTGGATAAGGAGTCAGCATTCTAACATGTGCAACTCATCTATTGAATGATTTCACACACTTGTCAAGGAAATCAATTGTGGGAATGTGAAATGACTTTTACTGGACAGCTTACTTGTAATTGCTGTTAACTGAGCAGGATCAGTCAACAGTTGGCTAAGTTTCTCCTGAAGGCGATCAGCTCGCTTTCGCTCCACTGCCAGCTGCTTCTTCATGTCTTTGAGCAGTGTCATTCCTTTTCGTTCATGAATTCGCTGCTCTTCTTCACCATCTGCAACCTGGTTATAATTGGATAATTAAATACAGTAGATCAATACTGTATATCCTGAGCTTCATAAATATATTTTTATGCTGTTGTGAAATCTTGAATAAGTTCCTGTTTTTATTTATTAATGCCTTTAGTGACAACAGTCTCACCTTTCGTTTCAGTGCCTCTACAGCTTCTTCTGCCTCCTGACACTGTATGGTGCTGATTTCAAGTTGTGTCTGGAAGTCCTGAAATATTAACAAAAAATTTTAGACTGCTGATTACTGCCCTATTTACTTTAAAATTCATTCATGCATTCATAAATTTTTCACTTGATTTTAAGTAAGCTCAATTCAACATACTACAGTACTTGAACACTGATTATTATTCTTCTTCTTTCAACAAACTGGCCGTATCCCACTGAGGCAGGGTGGCCCAAAAAGAAAAACAAAAGTTTCTCTTTTTAAATTTAGTAATTTATACATGTAGAAGGGGTTACTAGCCCCTTGCTCTCGGCATTTTAGTCGCCGCTTACGACACGCATAGCTTACGGAGGAAGAATTCTGTTCCACTTCCCCATGGAGATAAGAGGAAAGAAACAAGAACAAGAACTAGAAAGAAAATAGCAGAAAACCCAGAGGGGTGTGTGTATATATATGCTTGTACATGTATGTGTAGTGTGACCTAAGTGTAAGTAGGAGTAGCAAGACGTACCTGAAATCTTGCATGTTGAGACAGAAAAAAGGACACCAGCAATCCTACCATCATGTAAAACAATTACAGGCTTCCGTTTTACACTCACTGGGCAGGACGGTAGTACCTCCCTGGGCGGCTGCTGTCTACCAACCTACTACCTAGGACTGATTATTATTATTTTTTTTTTTTTCAACAAGTCGGTCGTCTCCCACCGAGGCAGGGTGACCCAAAAAAGAAAGAAAATCCCCAAAAAGAAAATACTTTCATCATCATTCAACACTTTCACCACACTTACACATTATCACTGCTTTTGCAGAGGTGCCCAGAATACAACAGTTTAGAAGCATATACGTATAAAGATACACAACATATCCCTCCAAACTGCCAATATCCCAAACCACTCCTTTAAAGTGCAGGCATTGTACTTCCCATTTCCAGGACTCAAGTCCGACTATATGAAAATAACCGGTTTCCCTGAATCCCTTCACTAAATATTACCCTGAGATTAAGACACATGTGCAACATCTGGGTATCTTTATTGTAGACGTTTCGCCATCCAGTGGCTTTATCAATACAAATTCTAGGACATAACTTGAAGACAGTAGAACTATGTACAGAAGATGAGGTAATCAGTCCCTCAACCTAGGAGTAGGTGCGATGAGCGCCATAGTCGCGGAGATTCTGAAGCAGAAGAAAGGATCCTGGCGCTTATATAGTAACGCCAGGTGTAGCAGATGAGGGCATATTCACTGGTAGGCGGGATTCCCCAGTGGAAGTAGGTCCTTCCCAAAGAGATGGGATAGTTGTAGTAGTAGTTGTCGTAGTCGTGAAGGTTATGTACATGTCCTCAGAATTAAGATTCCATGATGTTGCAGTGTCTGACAAGTTGTGTACGAATGGTATATAATACCGACAAGATGAGATTAAGACACATGTGCAACATCTGGGTATCTTTATTGTAGACATTTTGCCATCCAGTGGCTTTATCAATACAAATTCTAGGACATAACTTGAAGACAGTAGAACTATGTACAGAAGATGAGGTAATCAGTCCCTCAACCTAGGAGTAGGTGCGAAGAGCACCATAGTCGTGGAGTTTCTGAAGCAGAAGAAAGGAGCCTGGCGCTTATATAGTTCTTACATAGTTCTACTGTCTTCAAGTTATGTCCTAGAATTTGTATTGATAAAGCCACTGGATGGCGAAACGTCTACAATAAAGATACCCAGATGTTGCACATGTGTCTTAATCTCATCTTGTCGGTATTATATACCATTCGTACACAAATATTACCCTGCTCACACTCCAACAGATCGTCAGGTCCCAAGTATCATTCGTCTCCATTCACTCCTATCTAACACGCTCATGCACGCTTGCTGGAAGTCCAAGCCCCTCGCCCACAAAACCTCCTTTACCCCCTCTTTCCAACCTTTTTGAGGATGACCCCTACCCCTCTTTCCTTCCCCTATAGATTTATATGCTTTCCATGTCATTCTACTTTGATCCATTCTCTCTAAATGACCAAACCACCTCAACAACCCCTCTTCTGCCCTCTGACTAATGCTTTTATTAACTCCACACCTCCTAATTTCCACACTCCGAATTTTCTGCATAATATTTACACCACACACTGCCCCTAGACAGGACATCTCCACTAAACCCATATGGGTTATACAGTTCTGGGAATTTGTAATTGCAGTGTACACTGCAGTAGCATGAAAATGTGATTCAAGGTGTTCTTTACAAAGAGGGAAAGGAAAGTATAATACTTCTCAATAAACGTTGTCTTTTCTCCCTCTGTGTCTGTTAATTTTTCATATTTCTTCTGTATTATTCTCTCATAAATATCCCAAGAGAATATCATACCTGTAAGCATAATATTTTCCTCATTTTTCACACAAGAAATACTGTATATAATCCAACAAAAAAATATGTAATAATAAATAAAACTACCCACAAAAACACTGTCAAGGTGATCTCCAATGAAAATTTAAGGATAAACAATTTCTTGAGCCTACTCAGAATCGCTGCTTATTTCTGAGTGTTTGGGCCTTATACAATGCTCTCCCTTTCCCTTTGTAAATAAAGTGGAACCCTGACTTACGAGTATCCCAACGTATAAGTTTTCTGAGATAGGAGCCATCCCTGGGTTGATTTTTTTTTGCTCTGAGTTACGAGCCAACATTTGAGTTACGAGTCTGCTTCCCCATCAATGCAAAACTGGGACACCTCACTTGTTTATCTCAGGACTCATGCTTAGAAAAATGAAATTTGGCCAAATAACTGTCAAAAATGTAAGCAAAGCATGAGAGAACTGCTCCAACAGCGAGGTAAACAGTGCACTGAGTTGGCGGCATACATTATTATAATAATATGTAATTATTATTATTAATTGTAATTATTATTATTATTATTATTATTATTATTATTATTATTATTATTATTATTATTATTCTTTCTTTCAACAAACCGGCCGCGTCCCACTGAGGCGGGGTGGCCCAAAAGGAAAAACGAAAGTTTCTCCTTTTACATTTAGTAATATATACAGGAGAAGGGGTTACTAGCCCCTTGCTAAATAACAAAAAAAGGCACAATACCATGACTGGAACAATACACAAATAACCCGCACATAAAAGAGAGAAGCTTACGATGACGTTTCGGTCCGACTTGGACTATTGACAAAGTCACACGGTGACTTTGTCAATGGTCCAAGTCGGACCGAAACGTCGTCGTAAGCTTCTCTCTTTTATGTGCGGGTTATTTGTGTATAGCCCCTTGCTACCGGCATTTTAGTCGCCTCTTACGACACGCATGGCTTACGGAGGAAGAATTCTGTTCCACTTCCCCATGGAGGTAAGAGGAAATAAACAAGAACAAGACCTAGAAGAAAATAGAAGAAAACCCAGAGGATTGTATATATATGCTTGTACATGTGTTCATGAGACAGAAAAATGGACACCAGCAATCCTACCATCATGTAAAACAATTACAGGCTTTCGTTTTATGCTCACTTGGCAAGACGGCAGTACCTCCCTGGGTGGTTGCTGTCTACCAGCCTACTACCTAGAATTATTATTTTTTTTTTTTTCAACAAGTCGGCCATCTCCCACCGAGACAGGGTGACCCAAAAAAGAAAGAAAATCCCCAAAAAGAAAATATTTTCATCATCATTCAACACTTTCACCACACTCACACATTATCACTGTTTTTCCAGAGGTATTATTATTATTATTATTATTATTATTATTATTATTATTATTAGGAATTGGATCTGTGATCCGGTTATCTAAATAAATAATAATAACAACAATAATCCTAGGTAGTAGGTTGGTAAACAGCAACCGTCCAGGGAGGTACTACCGTCCTGCCAAGTGAGTGTACAATGAAAACCTGTAATTGTTTTACATGATGGTAGGATTCCTGGTGTCTTTTGTCTGTCTCATAAACATGCAAGATTTCAGGTATGTCTTGCTACTTCTACTTGCACTTAGGTCACACTACACATACATGTTTTTTTTTTTTTTCAACAAGTCGGCCGTCTCCCACCGAGGCAGGGTGACCCAAAAAAGAAAGAAAATCCCCAAAAAGAAAATACTTTCATCATCATTCAACACTTTCACCTCACTCACACATAATCACTGTTTTTGCAGAGGTGCTCAGAACACAACAGTTTAGAAGCATATATGTATAAAGATACACAACATATCCCTCCAAACT
Organism: Cherax quadricarinatus; assembly: GCF_026875155.1. Classification (NCBI taxonomy): domain Eukaryota; kingdom Metazoa; phylum Arthropoda; class Malacostraca; order Decapoda; family Parastacidae; genus Cherax; species Cherax quadricarinatus. The sequence continues at coordinate 109,618,719 of NC_069402.1, forward strand.
GCTAATATCCCAAAACCCCTCCTTTAGAGTGCAGGCATTGTACTTCCCATTTCCAGGACTCAAGTCCAGCAATATAAAAATAATCGGTTCCCCTGAATCCCTTCACTAAATATTACCCTGCTCACACTCCAACAGATCGTCAGGTCCCAAATACCATTCGTCTCCATTCACTCCTATCGAACACACTCATGCACGCCTGTTGGAAGTCCAAGCCCCTCGCCCATAAAACCTCCCTTACCCCTTCCTTCCAACCTTTTCGAGGACGACCCCTACCCTGTCTTCCTTCTCCTACCGATTTAAATGCTCTCCAAGTCATTCTACTTTGATCCATTCTCTCTAAATTACCAAACCACCTCAACAACCCCTCTTCAGCCCTCTCACTAATACTTTTATTAACTCCACACCTTCTCCTAATTTCCACACTCTGAATTTTCTGCATAATATTTACACCACACATTGCCCTTAGACAGGACATCTCCACTGCTTCCAACTGTCCCCTCGCTGCTGCATTCACAACCCAAGCTTCACACCCATATAAGAGTGTTGGTACTACTATACTTTCATACATTCCCTTCTTTGCCTCCATAGATAACGTTTTTTGACTCCACATATACCTCAACGCACCACTCACCTTTTTTCCCTCATCAATTCTATGATTAACCCCATCCTTCATAAATCCATCCACCGACACGTCAACTCCCAAGCATCTGAAAACATTCACTTCTTCCATACTCCTCCTTCCCATGTACAAGCATATATATACACACCCCTCTGGGTATTCTTCTATTTTCTTTCTAGTTCTTGTTCTTGTTTACTTCCTCTTATCTCCATGGGGAAGTGGAACAGAATTCTTCCTCCATAAGCCATGCGTGTTGTAAGAGGCAACTAAAATGCCGGGAGCAAGAGGCTAGTAACCCCTTCTCCCATATAAATTACTAAATTTAAAAGAGAAACTTTTGTTTTTCTTTTTGGGCCACCCTGCCTTGGTGGGATACGGCCGGCGTGTTGAAAGAAGAAAAGAACAACAATAATAATATAATTATTATAATAACAATAGAGGTTCAGTTCCCTAAATTAATAATAATAATAATAATAATAATAATAATAATAATATATAATAATAATAATACGTCTACCTGGAGGTTATTCCGGGGATCAACGCCCCCACGGCCCGGTCCATGACCAGAATTCAGAATGCTGCCGCTAGTTGGCACAGCTGATGCCGAAACATCCAGTAAGAAGTACACATGTTTACATCACCGTGGGAGGAGTTCTCTCGTGCTTGCTTGCACTTTTTTTTTAACAGTCATTTGGCCAAATTTCTTTTTACTAACCATGGGTCCTAAGAAAATAAGTGCAAAGGACAGCGTTGAGAAGAAAAAGAGGATGATTTCCATGGACTTAGCCAGGCAATACCAGCTTAGTACATCTACGATATGTAGATACTAAAGCTGTATCAGTTATGTTCAGTGATTAAACAAAACAAATTGTATCAGTTAAGTTCAGTGATCAAACAAAACAATGTTGCTGTTGGAGGTTTACAGGGCCATCATACACTGCAGCTTCAACTTCCCCCACCCTCAATCTACCCCACCCTCAACATCCCCCACCCTCAACATCCCCCACCCTCAACCTCCCCCACCCTCAACCTCCCACACCATCTCTGCTCCAAGTGTGTAAGTATACATGTATATACTTATTTTTTTTTTTTCAACAAGTCGGCCGTCTCCCACCGAGGCAGGGTGACCCAAAAAGAAAGAAAATCCCCAAAAAGAAAATACTTTCATCATCATTCAACACTTTCACCTCACTCACACATAATCACTGTTTTTGCAGAGGTGCTCAGAACACAACAGTTTAGAAGCATATACAGTGGACCCTCGACCAACGATGGCATCGTCTAACGTTAAATCCGACTAGCGATACATTTTAACGTAAAAATTTTGCCTCGACTAGCGCTAAAAAACTCGACCAACACAATTCGTTCCGTCTGAGACGCATCCACTTGTGGCCAGTGTTTACAAGCCAGCCAGCCAGCCACCGCGGTCCCATCCAAACATACAATCAGAACATTTCACATTATCACAGCCTTTTTAGTGATTGCACCTGCAAAGTAAGTCACCATGGGCCCCAAGAAAGCTTCTAGTGTCAACCCTACAGGAAAAAGGGTGAGAATTACTATGGATATGAAGAAAGAGATCATTGCTAAGTATGAAAGTGGAGTGCGTGTCTCCGAGCTGGCCAGGTTGTACACAAAACCCCAATCAACCAACGCTACTATTATGGCCAAGAAAACGGCAATCAAGGAAGCTGTTCTTGCCAAAGGTGCAACTATGTTTTTGAAACTGAGATCGCAAGTGATAGAAGATGTTGAGAGACTATTACTGGTGTGGATAAATGAAAAACAGATAACAGGAGATAGCATCTCTCAAGAGATCATATGTGAAAAGGCTAGGAAGTTGCATGAGGATTTAATTAGAAAAATGCCTGCAACTAGTGGTGATGTGAGTGAATTTAAGGCCAGCAAAGGTTGGTTTGAGAGATTTAAGAATCGTAGTGGCATACATAGTGTAATAAGGCATAGTGAGGCTGCCAGTTTGGACCAAAAAGCAGCTGAAAAATATGTGCAGGAATTCAAGGAGTACATAGACAGTGAAGAATTGAAACCTGAACAAGTGTTTAATTGTGACACTGACAATGTTGTGAAACACTTTAGGAATGTCATAAAGGAACGGGAGGTACAGGCCTCTATGGACAGATATGTTGTGCGACAGAGGTCCAGTGACTCTCAAGCTGGTCCTAGTGGCATTAAAAGAAGAAGGGAAGTAACCCCAGAAAAGGACTTGACACCTCAAGTCCTAATGGAAGGGGATTCCCCTTCTAAACACTAACACCATCTACAGTCTCCCCTCCTCCCATCCCATCAATCATCACCAGATCTTCAATAAAGGTAAGTGTCATGTAATTGTACATGTCTTCTTCAGTTTGTATTAAAATTAATATTTCATGTAGTAAAATTTTTTGTTTCAATACTTTTGGGTGTCTTGCATGGATTAATTTGATTTCCATTATTTCTTATGGGGAAAATTAACTCGACTAACGATAATTTCGATTAACGATGAGCTCTCAGGAACGGATTAATATCGTTGGTCGAGGGTCCACTGTATGTATAAAGATACACAACATATCCCTCCAAACTGCTAATATATACACTTTTTTATTATTTTTTTTTTTTTTTCAACAAGTTGGTCGTCTCCCACCGAGGCAGGGTGACCCAAAAAAGAAAGAAAATCCCCAAAAAGAAAATACTTTCATCATCATTCAACACTTTCACCACACTCACACATTATCACTGCCTTTGCAGAGGTGCCCAGAATACAACAGTTTAGAAGCATATACGTATAAAGATACACAACATATCCCTCCAAACTGCCAATATCCCAAACCCCTCCTTTAACCCTTTCAGGGTCCAAGGCCAAAATCTGAAGTCACGCACCAGTGTCCAAGAATTTTCCCAAAAAAAAATTTTTATTTTTTCTTATGAAATCATAGAGAATCTTTTTGTGAAGGTAATAAAACAAAAAGTACGAATTTTGGAGGAAAATTGACGAAATTATGCTCTCGCAAATTTTGATATGTCAGCGATATTTACGAATCGGCGATTTTGCCGATTTTGACTCCCATTTTAGGCCAATTACATTATTCCAATCAACCAAATTCTTAGCTATTTCACTAGTATTTCTTCTATTCTATCGATTGAGCACAAGAAATCGCCAAGTCAACTGTTTCAACTACAAAATAAAGTGATCGGAAATTGTTAATTTGGCCAATTTAACACAAAGTTCAAAATATTCCAATTTCAAAATAGGCTCCAGAATAAACAATGTAGGTATTCCTGGAACTAAACTAACATTTCCTCTGTTCATTAGTTACATTTTGAAGCTTTACAAATAAATTCCATTTTGATTTTTTATTCACATAATGAATTTTTATTCACACCAAAAAATAGAAGATTTACTGTTATGCAATACTGTAATAATTGTATAAATATCATCACCATATTTGTGAATGTATACTAGATCCACCAGCTGACGTGTATTAGACGTGTGAGGTCGTTTGTTTACTCTTGAATATCGGCAAAAATTTAACATTTCCGCTACTTTGAGCTCAGTTTCAAGCCATTTCCAGTGCTAAAACCAATCAAAATCATCTCTATTTCTGTAATATGTCTTCCATTCTATCAAATGAGACCAAGAAATCGCAAATACAGCTATAAAAAACATACGAAAAAACACTGCAAAGTCGCTGTTTTAATCGAAAAATCATGATTTCAGTTTTTTTCTCTCATTATACACAGTGTGCTGCAGGATCTGTTTTATGTGGTGCACACATACCACATAGATGTATTCTCTCATATCTAGGCCCAAATGTACCACTCACAGTTTATCAGAGTGAGCTGAGCTCATGGCGTAGATCTACGGTTTGGACACTCACCGTAAAGCCGTAGATCTACGGGACGGACCCTGAAAGGGTTAAAGTGCAGGCATTGTACTTCCCATTTCCAGGACTCAAGTCCAACTAGAAGAAAATTATTATTATGCTTTATTATATTTTTATATACGATATATCTGCAATTAGCCTCACAAATACTCCGTTTTCTCTTACAATAAGAGCATGGGAAGATACTATAGACAAAGTTTGACAGGAAATGGTGGACGCTTCCACCACTGCCTCTGCCACCATATTATGGCCTATTTTATTCATTCTAGAGTATATATCATGTTTCTGTGTTAATTATATTTTTCATTATATCACATTAGATGAACTGTGATAGATAAATAAGCCGTACAGTTGATATTAGTGTCATATTCAAGTATTTTGTCTTGTCTCCAGAGTGCAGGAATGGATTAATGGCTTTTCAATTAATTTAAATGAGAAAAATTGATTTGATATACGAGTAAATTGAGTTACAATCTAGGTCACGGAACGGATTAAACTCGTAAGTCAAGGTTCCACTGTATAGGCCTTTACAGTCAAACTTCCTCCCACTCTGTCTCAAAATTCACTTTCACTGTAACAAAGATGGCAAGCAGTGATTGTGAATTTCCCATTTAACACAACTATTCAATTTAATAACATATTCATAAGAACAAATTATTATCCTAAATCACAACCTGAAGGCATCCAAAATCTCTAGCCAAGATTTTAAATGTAGACACTCATTATCTGATTGAGAGTTCCTAAACAGACAATATCAATGATTCAGCAGCAGGTATGGATTCTGCAAATATGTATAAGAAATATTTGTATTTAAGTAGGCAGCTTCAAGAGGTAACTAGATAAGCTTTTTTGCAGTACGTTCCCAACAAGCCTAGTTGTGATGGTTATAGCCTACATGTTGCAACCAGCAACACTCTGGCTGATCAGATATCAGCAGTCTGGCATCTGACCACTTAATGACAGTATAACTCTCAATAATATCTACAGATCAACAACTGTGCTTCCGAAGACAGCTCAGGTAACCTAACTGACATTATTGATGTAATGGACAGTACATCATAGTTGAACCCCAAATTTATGATCTTCTAAATTCACATGCTTAGATTATATAACATTGTTAATGAAGGTTCTCCACAAATAGCTTCAATTATTCACTGTTTATTTTGATGTTCTTTTGTTTTGACCTGGACCATGACCCCTTAAATTGTAAAACCATATAGGATTTCATTCAAATATGTACAATGGATTTTCCACTCCCAAATCTTTCTTTCTAGATATACTTTCCTATGATTGTTAATATTTATGAGATTAAAACAATACTTAAAGGGCCACGAGGGCAATGACCCCAAAAACCCTCTCCAAGTACACTACAGGTATGGCCTCAGAAATGCTAGATGAACCTAAATCTGAAACAAAACTTACGCTGGTAGAATTCTGTGATGCTGTATTCACAGAATCTGAATTCATGACAGCTTTAAAGCACTTGACCCTCATGAATTTAGAGGTTCCACTGTCTACCATAAACTTTATTAAAAAATTACACTGTATTCAATTTTCTTAACAGTACTTTTGTTGTTACTAGATTATTTTTTTTATTTTTTACTCACTTTCTTCTCTTCTTCCCATTTCCATTGTAGGTCCTCCATTTCCTGAATTTTTTCTGCTGTGACCCTATTTATTTCCTCTCGAGTCAATTTATGAGCTGCATCTAGATCTCCTAAGAGCTGGTGATTTTCTTCCTCCATCTTACATCTTTCTTGTTCCAAAGTCTTCATTTTTTGCTTCAGGTCCATCACTTCATCTACTTTTTTGTTGACATCATGAAGTTGATTCTAGATTGGAAATAAATTTGGATTACTTAGGCAATACACTTATGATCATGGATAATACTGTAATAGTCTTCAGCAAGTTCCTAAACAAAGTGGATTTTGGGCAATCTGAGAGAGAAACAACAAATGCAGAGCATGGACCTCGGTTTATTCAACATTTTATGAAGAGGGGGTTAAGGAGGTTTTGTGTACAATGGGTTTGGACATACAGCAGGCATATGTGAGCATGCTACATAGGACTGAGTGGAGATGAATGGTTGTTGGGACTTGACGAATTGTTGGAGTGTAAACAGGGATATGTTTTGTGAAGGGATTTAGGGAAGCTGGTTAGCTAGATTTGAATCCTGGAGGTGGGAAGTACAGTGCCTGCACTCTAAAAGAGGGGTTCGGGGTATCTGCTGTTTGGAGAGACATCTAAAGTGTTGTATCTGCATACCTCTGGAAAGACAGTGATAGTGTGAATGATGATAAAAGTGTTTTTTGCGGGTCATCCTACTTTTGTTGGAGACAGCCAGCATGTTAAAAAAAAACTTCCGCAAGAGTAATAAAAAAAATTAACAGTTTTATTTTGAACACCATTTTCATACAAAATTAATCAATCATTACCAATTTTAAGGTTAATGATGCCCAGTTAGCAATATGGTTATCAAGAATGTACTGAATACAGTGGACCCCCACCTTACGAACACATCGCGTTACGTTAAAACCGCCATACGAAGCATTTGAACGCAAAAATTTTGCCTCGCCTCACGTGATTCATCCGGGACGCGTCCCACATGGCCTCAGCTGCCCCGTGCGTGCCAGTGTTTACAAGCCAGCCAGTGCGGTCACATCTAAGCATACATTCGGTACATTTCATAGTATCACAGTGTTTTTTAGTGCTTGTAGCTGCAAAATAAGTCACCATGGGCCCCCAAGAAAGCTTCTGGTGCCAACCCTGTGGTAAAAAGGGAGAAAATTACTATGGAAATGAAGAAAGAGATAATAGCTAAGTACTAAAGTGGAGTGCGTGTCTTGGAGCTGGCAAGTTTGTTTTTGAAACAGAGATCGCAAGTGATAGAAGATGTTGAGAGACTGTTATTGGTGTGGATAAACGAAAAACAGATAGCAGGAGACAGCACCTCTCAAGCGATCATATGTGAAAAGGCTAGGAAGTTGCATAAGGATTTAATTAGAAAAATGCCTGCAACTAGTGAAGATGTGAGTGAATTTAAGGCCAGCAAAGGTTGGTTTGAGAGATTTAAGAATCGTAGTGGCATACATAGTGTGATAAGGCATGGTGAGGCTGCCAGTTTGGACCAAAAAGCGGCTGAAAAATATGTGAAGGAATTCAAGGATTACATAGACAGTGAAGAATTGCAACCTGAACAAGTGTTTAATTGTGACGAAACAGGCCTGTTTTGGAAGAAAATGCCAAGCAGGACCTACATTACTCAGGAGTAAAAGGCACTCCCAGGACATAAGCCTATGAAAGACAGGCTTACTCTTCTGATGTGTGCTAATGCTAGTGGTGACTGCAAAGTGAAGCCTTTATTGGTGTATCACTCTGAAACTTCCAGAGCGTTCAGGCAAAACAATGACGTCAAGGCTAATTTGTGTGTGGTGTGGAGGGCAAACAGTAAGGCATGGGTCACTAAGGACCTTTTCTATGACTGGTTACACCATGCATTTGCCCGCACTGTGAAAAAATTACCTAGTGGAAAAGAAATTGGACCTTAAGTGCCTCCTGGTATTAGACAATGCTCCTGGTCATCCTTCAGACTTGGCAGAGCGACTTTCTAGGGACATGAGCTTCATTAAGGTCAAGTTTTTGCCTCCTAATACCACTCCTCTCCTGCAGCCCATGGACCAGCAGGTCATTTCAAACTTCAAAAAACTCTACACAAAAGCTATGTTTCAAAAGTGCTTTGAAGTGACCTCAGACACTCGACTGACTCTAAGAGAGTTTTGGAAAGATCACTTTAGCATCCTCAGTTGGGCAAACCTTATAGGTAAGGCTTGGGAGGGAGTGACTAAGAGGACCTTGAACTCTGCTTGGAAGAAACTGTGGCCACAATGTGTAGAAGAAAGGGATTTTGAAGAGTTTGTGGCTAACCCTCAGGAGCCTATGCCAGTTGTGGAATCTATTGTGGCATTGGGAAAGTCCATGGGGTTGGAGGTTAGTGGGGAGGATGTGGAAGAGTTGGTGGAGGAGGACAATGAAGAACTAACCACTGAAGAGCTGCAAGATCATCTTCAACAACAAGAGGCCAGACCTGAGGAAACTGCTTCAGAGGAGGGGAGAGAGAAATTGAGGAAGTTGCCTACTTCAAAGATTAAGGAAATGTGTGCAAAGTGGGTTGAACTGCAAACCTTTGCAGATGAAAATCACCCTGACACAGCTACTGCAAGCTGTGCTGGTGACTATTACAATGACAATGCTATGGCCCATTTTAGGAAAGTCTTAAAGGAACGGGAGGTACAGAGCTCTATGGACAGATTTGTTGTGCGGCAGAGGTCCAGTGACTCTCAAGCTGGTCCTAGTGGCATTAAAAGAAGAAGGGAAGTAACCCCAGAAAAGAACTTAATACCTCAAGTCCTAATGGAAGGGGATTCCCCTTCTAAACAATAACAAATTCCACACTCTCCCCTCCTCCCATCCCATCAATCATCACCAGAACTTCAATAAAGGTAAGTGTCATGTATTCTGTTCTTAGTAGAGTAGTAATTGTGCATGTCTTCTTCAGTTTGTGTGTATTAAAATTAAAAATTTCATGTGGTAAAAATTTTTTTTTTTCATACTTTGGGGTGTCAGGAACGGATTAATTTGATTTCCATTATTTCTTATGGGGAAAATTAATTCGCCTTACGATAATTTCGGCTTACGATGAGCTCTCAGGAACGAATTAATATCGTAAGGCGGGGGTCCACTGTATTTTAAGATTATGCTTAATATGTTTGGAGTGACGTCTAAATTGTCATAACTGGGCGCCTCTGCAAAGAGAGTGATTATGTGTGAATGATGGTGGAAATGATGAATAATGGTGAAAGTGTTTCTTTCTTTTTTGGGTCACCGGGAGACCCTATTAGTCAATGCCTTAGAAACTTTTGCCTCTCACAATCAGTTACAGTAGAAGTCTATCAATGGAGGCAAAATAGGAAATGTACCAGAGTATAGTGGTACCAATACAGTTGTATAGGTGTGAAGCATGTGTTTTAAATGTTGCAGTGAGGAGGGCAATGTGCGATGTAAATATTATGCAGAGACTTTGAAGTTTAGAGATAAGAGATTCCGAGAAACTGGTTAACCAGACTTGAGTCTTGGAGGTGGGAAATACAGTGTGTGCACTCTGAAGGAGTAGGGATGTTGGAGTTTAGAGGGTCATCTGAACTGCATAGTCAGCTTGCTTCTGGAAAGAGAGTGAGTGAACAAGAAATATGTAGAGTACACTTAGTCTCTTCACTATTTTGTCTTTGCCTCTTAATAGTCAATAAATTGCCAACGGTATATAATAAAAGTAGCTTAAATGCTATTAATATCTGTCACATCGTACTGACAGAAATGTTGCCAGTTACTAAACAATGTACAGTGGACCCTTGGTTATCAGCCATAATTTGTTCCAGAAGGCCAGCCTAAAACCGAATTGGCCAATAACCGAAATAATTATTACCATAAGAATTAATGTAAATACAATTAATGTAAATACAGTTAATTTATGGATTTATGAAGGATGAGGTTAATCATAGAATTGATGAGGAAAAAAAGGTGACTGGTGCATTGAGGTATACGTGGAGAAAAAAAAACGTTATCTATGGAGGCAAAGAAGGGAATGTATGAAAGTATAGTAGTACCAACACTCTTATATGGGTGTGAAGCTTGGGTTGTAAATGCTGCAGCGAGGAGGCGGTTGGAGGCAGTGGAGCTGTCCTGTCTAAGGGCAATGTGTGGTGTAAATATTATGCAGAAAATTCGGAGTGTGGAAATTAGGAGAAGGTGTGGAGTTAATAAAAGTATTAGTCAAAGGGCTGAAGAGGGGTTGTTGAGGTGGTTTGGTCATTTAGAGAGAATGGATCAAAGTAGAATGACACGGAGAGCATATGAATCTGTAGGGGAAGGAAGGCAGGGAAGGGGTCGTCCTGGAAAAGGTTGGAAGGAAGGGGTAGAGGAGGTTTTGTGGGCGAGGGGCTTGGACTTCCAGCAAGCGTGAATATGAGCGTGTTAGAGAGGAGTGAATGGAGACGAATGGTATTTGGGACCTGACTAGCTGTTGGAGTGTGAGCAGGGTAATATTTAGTGAAGGGATCTGAGTAGTAGGTTGGTAGACAGCAACCACCCAGGGAGGTACTACCATTCTGCCAAGTGAGTGTAAAATGAAAGCCTGTAATTGTTTTACATGATGGTAGGATTGCTGGTGTCTTTTGTCTGTCTCATAAATATGCAAGATTACAGGTACGTCTTGCTACTTCTACTTACACTTAGGTCACACTACCCATTTATTTATACACATTCATCTGAGTTTTCTTTGATTTTATCTTAGTTCTTGTTCTAATTACTTTTCCTTTTATATCCATGGGGAAGTGGAATAAGAATCTTTCCTCTGTAAGCCATGTGTGTTGTAAAAGTCAACTAAAATGCCGGAAACAATGGGCTAGTAACCCCTTTTCCTGTAATAATTACTAAAAAGAAGAAGAAGAAGAAAACTGTCAAAGTGGGAAGTCTAATGTGCATGGATGTTGTGCAAATGATAAGAAAGAGATAATTGTGGATGTTATGAATGAGAGAAGCTGGATGTCCTGGCTTTAAGTGAAACAAAACTGAGGGGGTGGGTGAGTTTCAGTGGAGAGGAATAAATGGATAGGTCAGGGGTTTCTAATAGAGTAAGAGCTAAAGATAGGAGTAGCAATAATGTTGAAGGATAAGATATGGCAAGAAAACAGGGACTATAAATGTATTAATTCAAGGATTATGTGGAGTAAAATAAAGGTTGGATGTGAGAAGTGGGTTATAGTAAGCATATATGCACCTGGGGAAGAGAGAAGTATAGAGAGAGAGAGAGATTTTGGGAAATGTTGAGTGAATGCGTGGGGAGTTTTGAACCAAGTGTGAGAGTACTTGTGGTTGGGGATTTTAATGCTAAAGTGGGTATAAATGTTGTGGAGGGAGTAGTAGGTAAATTTGGGGTGCAAGGGGTAAATGAAAATGGGGAGCCTTTAATTGAGCTATGTGTAGAAAGAGGTTTGGTAATAAGTAATACATATTTTATGAAAAAGGGGATAAATAAATATACAAGGTATGATGTAGCACGTAATGAAAGTAGTTTGTTAGATTATGTATTGGTGGATAAAAGGTTGATGGGTAGGCTCCAGGATGTACACGTTTATAGTGGGGCAACTGATATATCGGATCATTATCTAGTAGTCGCAACAGTTAGAGTAAGAGGTAGATGGGATAAGAGGAAAATGGCAACAACAAGTAAGAGGGACGTGAAAGTGTATAAACCAAGGGAGGAGGAAGATTGGGTGAAATATAAGCAACTACTGGCAGAAAGGTGGGCTGGTGCAGGTATGAGTAGTGGGGGGTTGAAGAGGGTTGGAATAGTTTTAAAAATGCAGTATTAGAATGTGGGGGCAGAAGTTTGTGGTTGTAGGAGGCTGGGTGCAGGAGAAAGAGGAGTGACTGGTGGAATAATGAAGTAAAGGGTGTGATAAAAGAGAAAAAGGTACCTTATGAGAGGTATTTACAAAGCAGAAGTGTTATAAGAAGAGGAGAGTATATAGAGAGTAAAAGAAAGGTGAAGAGAGTTGTGAGAGAGTGCAAAAGAAGAGCGGATGATAAAGTGGGAGAGGTACTGTCAAGAAATTTTAATGAAAATAAGAAAAAATTTTGGAGCGAGTTAAACAAGTTAAGAAAGCCTAGGGAACAAATGGATTTGTCAGTTAAAAACAGAGTAGGGGAGTTAGTAGATGGGGAGATGGAGGTTTTGGGTAGATGGCAAGAATATTTTGAGGAACTTTTAAATGTCGACGAAGAAAGGGAGGTAGTAATTACATGCATTGGCCAGGGAGGTATACCATCTTTTAGGAGTGAAGAAGAGCAGGATGTGAGTGTGGGGTAGGTGCACGAGGCATTATGTAGAATTAAAGGGGGTAAAGCAGCTGGAACTGCACGGGATCATGACAGAAATGTTAAAAGCAGGGGGGGACATAGTGTTGGAATGGTTGGTATTTTTGTTTATTTTTTTATTTTATTAACACACTGGCCAATTCCCACCAAGGCAGGGTGGCCCAAAAAAGAAAAACTTTCACCATCATTCACTCCATCACTGTCTTGCCAGAAGGGTGCTTTACACTACAGTTTTTAAACTGCAACATTAACACCCCTCCTTCAGAGTGCAGGCACTACTTCCCATCTCCAGGACTCAAGTCCGGCCTGCCGGTTTCCCTGAATCCCTTCATAAATGTTACTTTGCTCACACTCCAACAGCACGTCAAGTATTAAAAACCACTTGTCTCCATTCACTCCTATCAAACACGCTCACACATGCCCGCTGGAAGTCCAAGCCGTTTACACACAAAACCTCCTTTACCCCCTCCCTCCAACCTTTCCTAGGCCGACCCCTACCCCGCCTTCCTTCCACTACAGACTGATACACTCTTGAAGTCATTCTGTTTTGCTCCATTCTCTCTACATGTCCGAACCACCTCAACAACCCTTCCTCAGCCCTCTGGACAACAGTTTTGGTAATCCCGCACCTCCTCCTAACTTCCAAACTACGAATTCTCTGCATTATATTCACACCACACATTGCCCTCAGACATAACATCTCCACTGCCTCCGGCCTTCTCCTCGCTGCAACATTCATCACCCATGCTTCACACCCATAAAGAGTGTTGGTAAAACTATACTCTCATACATTCCCCTCTTTGCCTCCAAGGACAAAGTTCTTTGTCTCCACGACTCCTAAGTGCACCGCTCACCCTTTTCCCCTCATCAATTCTATGATTCACCTCATCTTTCATAGACCCATCCGCTGACACGTCCACTCCCAAATATCTGAATACATTCACCTCCTCCATACTCTCTCCCTCCAATCTGATATCCAATCTTTCATCACCTAATCTTTTTGTTATCCTCATAACCTTACTCTTTCCTGTATTCAGTTTTAATTTTCTTCTTTTGCATACCCTACCAAATTCATCCACCAACCTCTGCAACTTCTCTTCAGAATCTCCCAAGAGCACAGTGTCATCAGCAAAGAGCAACTGTGACAACTCCCACTTTATGTGTGATTCTTTATCTTTTAACTCCGTTAGCATGTAAGATAGGAGTGAATGGAGACAAATGGTATTTGTAGACAGCCTGTACTGTCTGCACAGACAGCCCATGCTGTCTGCCAGCTTAGTTCATATTTCGCGCCACTCAGGTGCTGCCCTCTGTAGCCAGGCCTCTAGGCAGGCACGCCAGCCTGCCGGCCCATGCCTCCCTCTCACTCTCACACAGCGGCCTAGCAGGAACACACAAGTACTAGTAGCTCTCTCTCATGGGCATGGCCCTCCCGGGCCATGGGCAACACACAAGCCTGTGTACCCATCCACTACGACATTATTAATAAACAAAGAAGCCTCCGAAGACGTATATCATTAACTCCCCGCTACCAAAATACCAAATAAAACCCATTATATATTTGGGACCTGACGATCTGTTGGAGTGTGAGCAGGGTAATATTTAGTTAAGGGATTCAGGGAAACTGGTTATTTATATAACCGGACTCGAGTCCTGGAAATGGGAAGTACAATCTCTGCACTCTAAAGGAGGGGTTCGGGATATCGGCAGTTTGGAGGGATGTATAATAGGATGGTATATATATAATTGGGGCCCTGATATTATATTCTATAGGGAGTTTATTATATTATTTCAGGTCACTTTTTATGATGTATCTTTATAGTATATGCTTCTAAACTGTTGTATCTGGGCACCTCTGCAAAAACAGTGATTATGTATGAAGTGAAAGTGTTGAATGATGATGAAAGTATTTTCGTTTTGGGGATTTTCTTTCTGGGTCGCCCTGTCTAGGTGAGAGATGGCCGACTTGTTATAAAAAAAAATTAATCCGTTCCAGACACCCAAAAATATTCATAAAAAATACATTTTTTAGAGATTAATTATAGTTTTATATACACAAAACAATGAGAACTAAATAAAATAAATACATGAACAATTAACCCTTTCGAGGTTTCCGACGTACTAGTACGGCTTACGCGCCAAGGTTTTTGACGTACTAGTACACATAAATTCTAGCATCCTCAAATCTAGTGAGAGAAAGCTGGTAGGCCTACATATGAAAGAATGGGTCTATGTGGTCAGTGTGCGCAGTATAAAAAAAATCCTGCAGCACACAGTGCGTAACGAGAAAAAAAATAACTTTGACCGTGTTTTTGGTTTAAAACAGCGACTTTGCACTGTATTTTTGTATGGTATTTATTGTTGTATTCTAGTTTTCCTCATCTTATTTTATAGAATGGAAGACATATTACAGAAATTGAGATGATTTTGATTGGTTTCACAATGAAAAGTACCTTGAAATTGAGCTCAAAGTAGCAGAAATGTTCGATTTTTGCCAAAGTTCAAGAGTAAACAAATCATGCCATGCATCCAATACACGTCAACTGGTGAATCTAATATCTTTTCACAAGTGTGCTGGTATTATTTATACCATTTCTACACTAATACAGTAGTCTGCATAACAGTAAATCTTCTATTTTTTGTGAGAATAAAAATTCAAAGTGAAAAGCAAAAGAAATGTAAGAGGGGCCTGGGGACGTGACTAATGAACAAAGGAAATGTTATTTTAGTGCCAGGAATGTCTTTCTTGTTTATTCTGGACCCTATTTGGAAATTGGCATCTTTTGAAATTTGTGTGAAATTGGCAAAATTGCCAAATTCTGACCACTTTATTGGATAGTTGAAATTGGTAAATGGCTGGTTTCTTGTACTCATTCGATAGAAAAAAGAGAGTTCTAGCGAAATAGTTATGATTTTTGTCGACTAGTACACTGGAACTGGCCAAAAATAGGGCTCAAAGTGGGCAAAATCGCTGATGCGTAAACATCATCGAGACCGCTAACTTCACAAGAGCATAATTCCATAAGTTTTCCAACAAATTTCATACTTTTGGTGTCATTATGATCGGGAAAAGATTCTCTATCTTTTCATAAGAATTTTTTTTTTTTTTTTTTAATTTTGGCAACCCTGAGAACAAGTCTCTGAGAGGGCCTGGTGACCCTCAAAGGGTTAAATCAGTATTACATACCTTTATTGAAGACTGTTGTTGGCTTATGGAAGATAGGGAGGAGGAGAGAGGAAGGAGTTTATTGTTTGGAAGGGTAATCCCCTTCCATAAGGACTTCAGGTATCAAGGCCCTATCTGGGGTTACTTCCCTTCTTAGTCTTTTAATGCCACTAGGAGCAGCTTGAGTGTCACTGGACTCCTGTCACACAAAATATTTGTCAAGAGAGGTCTGTTTCTGGTGTCTCTTTAGATTTCCCTGAAGTGGGACAAGGTTCTGTCACTGAACCTGTTGCAGATGTAGCTTGTTTCAGCTTAGTCAGGGTGATATTTCTCCACAAAAGCTTGCATCCTAGTCCACACTGCACAAATCTCCTTAATCTCCGAAGAAGGCACCTCCTTCACTCTCTCTTCCTCATCCTCTGAAACAAGTTCCTGAGCTGTGGTCTGTTGCTGTTCCAGATGATGCTCTTGCAGCTCTTCAGTGGTTAGCTCTTCCCTGTGGCCCTCCACAAACCCTTCCACATCCTCACCACTAACCTCCAGCCCCATGGGCTTGCCCAGAGACACAATGGATGCCACAACAGGTGTAGGGTCCTCAGGGTCAGCCCCAAACCCTTCAGAATCCCTCTCTTGGACACATTTTGGCCACAATTTTCTCCAAGCAGAGTTCAAAGTCCTGGAAGTCACTCCCTCCCAAGCCTTACCTATAAGGCTTATGCAATGGAGGATATTTAAGTGATTCCTCCAGAACTCTTTAAGGGTCAAATCTGTGTCCGAGGCCACTTCAAAGCACCTTTGAAACACTGCTTTGGTATAGAGTTTTTTTAAGTTAAAAATGACCTGCTGGTCCATGGGCTGGATCAGAGGAATGGTGTTAGGAGGTAAGAACTTCGATGTGATGAAATGGAATTCCACAGACAATAGGTCTACCAAGTTTGGAGGATGAGCAGGAGCATTGTCCAGTACCAGGAGGCACCTGAGTGGCCAATTTATGTTCCAGGAGATATTTTTTCACACTCGGGCCAAACAAATCATTCATCCACTCTTTGAAAATTTGCCTTGTGACCCATGCATTATTGTTAGCCCTCCACATCACACACAATTTACTCTTGGAAAAACCATTGTGTGTCTTGAAACTCACTCAGCTTTTCCAGAGTGTGATACACCCAGTATCAGCTTCACTTTGAAATCCCCAGTAGCACTTAGGCAGAGAACAAAAGAGTAAGCTGTCTTTCACAAGCTTGTGTCCAGGCAGGCCTTTTCCTCCTGCATAATGTAGGTCCTCTTTGGCATTTAATTCCAAAACTGGCCTGTTTCATCAAAACTGAACATTTGTTGGGAAAGGAATCCTTTAGCCTCTACGTACCCCTTGAAATCTTGCACAAATTTTTCAGCGCACATTTCTCAGATGTTTGCAACCTCTCCATGCCTTACCACACTGTGTATGCCACTATGCTTCTTAAGTCTCTTAAACCAGCCTTTGCTGGCCTTAAATTCAGTAACAGCAGCACTTGTTCCAGGCATTTTATTTACACGATTCGCAAACAACTGCTTTGCCTTCTCACAAATCACTGACTCCGCTAATTGTTTTTTCCTGATCTGCAACAATAATAACTTTTCCATATCTTCCATTATTGGTGACCTCTGTTTCCTTATCACATTTACTCCTTTTGCAACATCAGCTTCCTTGATTTGTTCTTTCTTTGCAAGATGGAGTGTATGGTTAGATTTGTTTTTTCCCATATATCCTAGCACGTTCCAATCTTGATGCCACTCTCAAAATTTTTCCATCACTTCTCTCTTAACCTTTCAGGGGTCCAAGGCCCAAAATCAGAAGGGGTGCCCCAGTGCCAAGAACTTTAAAAAAAAAAAAAAAACAAAAAAAAAAAAAACTACAGGTAGTAAAGGAGTATATTTTTGTGAAGGTAAATAAAACAACAACAACAAAAAATAAGAATTTTCTGATCAGTTTACTTACCGGGATACAGTGCGAGAAGTTGACCCAAATGGACATGGGTGGCGGGGAAAACCGACGATTTCCACCTACGCCGCATTACTTTATTTTACTTTTTTATATAGTTTTTTTTTCTTTTCTAATTTTTTTCTTTTCCTATTAACATTTGCGGCTGAGAGGGACCAATTACTGTATAGAATGTATATATATAAACTACTGTATTGAAACCAAGAACTGCACTAAAGTTATTATCATATTATGTTTACCACTTTTGTTTATTAAATAAACATGCCCAAATCTTGTATAATACTAATGATGTCTATCATATATTTACATATTTACAATCACTGGACATGGGTTTTTTTTTTTAGACTGCTGGAGTTGTGGCCTCCTGAAACAAGGCACCATGCACAGAGGTACCTTACATTCTCGCACATAACCCGAGTTCTTTGCGTCTTTGTTGCCGTCGTTTTGTTTGTGCATAGCCAATTGCATTTCTTTGAGCAAATTTCTTCTTAGTTGCAGGAAGCTGTATTATGAAGTGATCACCTTCCCTCTCAAAACGCTTGGGATATCCTGAGGAGTTCGAGGCGGTTTTGTATAGCAGGGTGTTGTTACCTGGTATTTCATGAGAGTTGTCTGCAACAAACAAAATTCACCATACGGTGGGCTGTTGCCAGTCTTCACTTGGTACATATTATATGGCATTGGCATTGAAATGTCATGAGATGGAAGAAAAGTTTCATGTACACTTGTAACTCTTACGAACACAATCAACCAAAGCAATCTGCATGTCACATTTGTCAACCAAGCACATGTTTGTGTATATCAATTACTTTCATTGGTTTTTCAAATATTGTTCATTAGTTAAATTTATCATACTTTGCCACTGTCTTGCATTTCGTTTCGGTTTAATTGATTGTCAACATGTGCATTTGGTTTGTTCATGCCACCGTAATGCCATGATGTCATTGGCGTGAACACCTGCACTCATCACCTCGAGCACCTGCGTTGAATACCCAAATAGATTGCCAAGATCACCGGCAACCAACCGGGCATATATTTACGATTAGAAACACACTGTGCCACAACATCTGTCTTGTTCACTACAAGAAATCACTGAGAAAGGGCTTTGTGTCCAGTAATCAGTATAAATATGTATGCCCTTACCAAGATAAGGGTGCATCATGCTTCTCATACTTTCTGAGATTCTCCACTAACATCCTGGTATCTTTCATGTTTTACTTCCCGTGTATACAACAAATGCAATACAGGCCATCTGTCACATTCATAGAGTACAAACAAGTTTTATACCAAAGCACTTCCTCTTGCTCGGTATATACTGTTTGAATGACAATCTACCTTTGAACAAATCAAAGTTTGTCACATACAAGGATTCTTGAATGAATAAAAGTACATGTTGAACTTTTCATTTCAGATACATAAACAATTCAATCTTGTATAACTTGATCACTTCTTTCAGGCCCTGGTTTGTCAGAGAAGTTGCAACATATGTAATAGTAAGATAAACCTGTTCCATGGGATGATTTCAATGAAAGACGGTGAAATTAGCCGATCTGTGGACCAGTGTGCTTTTATATTATTGTTTATAGACATGAAGGCATAAGCATTATTGTTGCAAAAGCAAATACATTTCTGCAAAAAGGTCATCTCTTTCCACCGGTGTAGTCTTGACTGTGGTATATGATCGTATTTGCCATGGTGTAACCAAAATACTTGTTACTTTCCCTGACAATAGTTTCCATGAAGGGCTGGTCAAAGAATAGTTCAAAAAATTCCAGTTCATTGGCCGTAGTTCCAAGGGGACAAGTAGGTTGAATTCCACTTTGAGAGTCATCAAAGAGGTGGGGCTTGTGGAACAAAATTTGGGATTTTGCTGCCAATCCCAGATACGGTTTGCTGGTGGATACTGGACATCATAGGCTGACGCTCCGCTTTGTCCTTGAACTGAGGAGTCAGCAGCGTGGGTCCCAGCCTGGGCTGGTGAGTCACGCATGGCCGTGGCACTACCATCACCACTACCACCACCTACTGATGCCCGTGGCTAATCCCATGCCAAGTGTAGCCACATCATCCTCACTTTCACTGTCTATTCCTGATGTAGGGCCATGGGATGTACTCTGGGATGTACTCCGGGATGTACTCCGTCCCCTGGGTACTGCATAGGGAACACTACCCGAGCACATGCGGTGGCATATATACCGCGCTTCACTGGTGAATATGTTCCCTCACTATTACTACTCGATTGATGTCAGAGCAATAAAATCACAATCCACGTCACTATCATCATCATTACTGAGTCAGAGGCCTGGCCACGTGAAAATTAATTGTTACCTCTTGGATGAGTTACAACGACCCAGCGCCCCACTGGACCAACCCTGGAGTGCCCACACCAGAGGGTAGAGATCGTCAGGGTTTTCTGCACAATAATTGATAATCCTGGTCATCCTTTCGGTCACTAATGATCAAAGCCAAAAGAATTTCGTCTTCTATTCACTTCCATCAGTCAGAACTATTCAGATAGGAAGAGGAAAGTTTCCCAATTTCCTTGGAGTGAGAGTGCCTTGCGACTAGGCATGGTGCAACAAAGGTAACCGGAGCGCGTCCCACCAGATGCTATGCGGGAGCGCCTAGTAATTTTCGTTTATGGCGCACACCACACCACGCAGACCCATTCTTCACTGTAGGCTACAGCATTTCGCGCTAAATTTGATGCCGCTAGAATTTTGGTAGATCTACAGTTTGGACCCTGACGTAAAGCCATTGATACGGCACGGACCTGAAAGGGTTAAACTCCATCGTCTTTCTCACTTTTTTTACCACAGAACTTTACTAGAAACTTTCTTTCAGGCCCGTACTTATTTCACAGTTGCACTTAATAAATACACAACAAAAACACGGATGTATTGCAAAATGTTTGGATGAATGAGGCAGATGCTTCCTCACTGGCATCGACCAGCTTACTGACTCGGGAAAACGCACGAGTGTTCACTGGCCGATAACGTCAATACAGCCGCAATTTAGTGAAATACAAGCCGATAACTGGAAAGCCGGAAAAAACGCCCGATAGCAAGTTGGTCGATAAGCGGAATGGCCGATAATCGAGTGTTCACTGTATTCACTTACAACACCTTTATTAAATATGTTTGTCTGGGACCAGAGTGCTTCAAATTACAGAAGTGACTGTACTTTGAGGTGATTAGAGTCCAAGGACTGAAATGTATTCAATAAAGATGTCCTAAGTGAATGCATTTCTGTCTATTTTCCTTAAGTTATAGACAGTCAATCGCCTTCTTACTACAGTTAGTAAACACTTTAGTACAACATTCTATTTTTTTTTTTACCTTAAAGCCATGATAAAGCATAGAAAATATTTTAATTCAGTGAATGCTTTAAGAATATTATAAAATTTCTCTCCAAATACACTACAGTGGGACCCTCGGCTAACGATAATAATCCATACCTGAGAGCTCATCATTAAATGAATTATATTAGTGAATTAATTTTCCCATAAGGAAAATAATGGAATCAATTAAATCCGTTCCAGACAGCAAAGTATTAAAAAAATAATTTTTTTTTCACGAAATATACATTTCCCTACAATTGAAACAATGAGACATGCACAATAATTAATAAATAAATGTTAAAATGACACTTACCTATATGAAGAGTACTGATTGAGTGATGAGCACTGTTTTTCTTGACACTCTGGGCTTTCAGAGTGTACATGAGTAAAGATTCACTTTGCAATCCCCCTAGCATTACAACAAAAACAAGGAAAAGTTGCCTGGTCTTTCATAGGCTTTTTATCTGGGGTGCTATTCCACATGAGTAATGTAGGTTCCTGTTTGGCATTTCTTCAAGAACAGGCCGTTTCGTCACAATTGGGGTTGGGAATTTTTCAGCTTCGCCCATTGCCTTATCCACACTGTGTATGCCCATACGATTCTTAAAATCTCTCAAAAACACCTTTGCTGGCTTAAAATTCACCTAATATCGCACTAGTTCCAGGCTTTTTTCTTTACACCTGGGTGTTAGTCGAGGTGTGGGTCGTATCCTGGGGGACAAGATTAAGGAACCCCATGGAAATAAGTCAGCAGTCCTTGATGACTACTGACTTTCTTGAGGTATCCTGGGTGGCCTAACCTCTGGGGTTAATTGTTTTCAGTAATTGTTTCTTATTAACCACCCAACCGGTCTCTCCATATCTTCGAGTAGACAGCGCGGTGGTGCAGCAACATGACAGTGGTGCAGCAACAGGCGTGGTGCACAGCAGCTGACCATGGAAAATAGTATTTCTCACCTTTTTCCCCACGGGGTTTGGCACAAAAAGCTTTTCTTTGGCCCCATGGTGGTTTATTAGATTAAAGCACTAAAAAGAATGGAATAATACAAAATACGAATGTATGCTGAAACCAGCCCCCCTGCTTGTAAACAATGAGGGCAGGGCAGCGGGGCACCAGCTGGAGGAAGGTTTGGAATGAATCACTTGGGGCGATTTATTTCTTTAGCCGGGCCAAAAATTTTTCGCTAAAAAGTTTGTTTGGGCGGATTTAATGTTATGCATGCTTCGTTACCCGGGGGCCCACTGTCTTCAATACGTACATTTATCCCAAAAGACCTCTTGGGAAAATTAAAATACCCCGGGGCCCTGCTAAATATTTTGGTTTTTCCTCTAAATTTTTCTGATACAAAAGAGCTTTCATAAAAACAGGTTATCACCAACAGAAGAATATTGCCATTTCTGTAAAGGAGAAATTTGAATTTTTAAGAACAATTTAACTTTAAAAACTGTCCAATATTTTTAAATGTTTCGGTAATGAAGACTAGGAACAACAGCATTAACAGCAAATATGTGGGAACTTGACATTTTTTTATATTTCAAAATTTCCAAAAAAATCATGGGGGGGTTGAGCTGAATAGTGCCCACACCATAAGCCTTTCGCTCTTCCTTTATTGTTGGGGTTTTCTTAGAAAGAGCGCAAAATTTTTCTCCCTGGGAACAGAATGCTTTCCACCTCTTTCTTATGGGCGCGACCTCCTCCCCTTTTGAAAACCCTTTATCCCCAAAGAGATTCCGCCGACTCTCACCAACTAAATATGGAAAGCAATTTAAATGACAGGCATTAAATTACTACTGAATATCTACCGTCATTTAAAAAAAAAAAAAAAAAAGCTCTCTCCAAAGCCTAAAACATTTCAATTTTTACTCTTTAAACTTTCCAAAACACTCTTTTCTACAAATTATCTTTATTGCCACTTGTCTTCAGCACCCACACAAAAATACGTGCACTGGAGATGGGTTTGAAGTAAGAAACAATCCTAGCACCGATTACAGGTTCTTATTCAGTGAGTAAGTTTTAACATTTTATTAAAAACCTAGTCAGGAGCTTTTTTCCCTTTACAAAGAAAAAGCACCATTACTTTGTCCAGGTATAACTTATTGGGTTTTATAATCATCAATAGGTGCTCATAGCCCTTTAAAAAAATTTTTCTGACTACACAAAAAAATCAAAGAAGGGGGAACGAATATAGGAAAATTTCAAATAGTATTCAAATCCAGAAAAAAAAAAAAAAACCATACAAAAAAAGTAAAGTGAATAAAAACTACTTTGGAAAACGAAAACTAAATAAAAAAATAAAAGAAATTTTGCCGTTGCCCCGCGGTGAGAGGAGCGACTACGTGAGGCCAGGGGAAAAAACCCGGACTTTTAAAATAAAAAACTTTTATAGGGATAGGTTGGGACGCAACCCCCCAGGGGGGTACTGCCCTTCTGCCAATGAGTGAAAAACGAAAGCCCGTAACTGTTTTACTGATGGGGATTGCGGTTTCTTTTGTCTGTCCATAAATTCAAGATTTTCAGTTAGTCTTCCTACTTCTACTTTCACTTTGGTCACCTCACTTTATTTATACACCTCATCTGAGTTTTTTTTATTTTTTTAGTTTTTGTTTTAATTACTTTTCATTTTATATCCTGGGGGAAATGGAAAAAGAATTTTTCCTCCGTAAGCCAAAACATGTTAAAAAAAGTAAAACAAAAAATCCCCGGGAAAAAATGGGCTAGAACCCCTTTTCCGTAATAATTCCCTAAAAAAGAAAAGAAGAAAAAAAAATTGTAAAGGGGGAATTTCTAAATGTGCATGGATGTTGTGCAAATGAAAAGAAAGAGATGATTGTGGATGTTAGGGAATGAGAAGAACCCAAAGTCCTGGTTTTAAATGAAACAAAGGCTAAAGGGGAAATGGGTGAGTTTCAGTGGGAGGAATAAATGGGATTAGGTCGGGGGTTTCAAAACAGAGCTAAAAAAGGAGTACAAAATGTTAAAGGGATAAGCTATGGCAGGAAAAGAGGGACTAAAAAGGGTTTTAATTCAAGGATTATGGGGAGTAAAATAAAGGTTTTGGATGTGAAAAATGGTTATACTAAGCGAAATTTTCCCGGGGTAAGAGAAAAAAGTATAAAAGAGAGAGTTTTTGGGAAAGGGTTGATTTGAATGCGCGGGGAGTTTTAAACCCAAAGTGTGAGAGAAATTGTGGTTGGGGATTTAAGCTAAAGGGGGAAAAAATGTTGTGGGGGTTAGTAGTGGGTTTAAATTTGGGGTGAAAGGGGGTAAATGAAGGGGGGAGCCTTTAATTGAGTTTGTGTGTAAAAAGAGGTTTGGTAAAAGTAATACAATTTTCAAAAAGGGGATAAATAAATAAACAATTTATGTAAACTAATGAAACCAGTTTTTTAAACATTTTTTTTTGGGTTGGAAAAAGGTTGATGGGTGGCTCCAGGATGTACAAATTTATAGAGGGGCAACAAAAAAATTTTGGGATCTTTTATCTATTTTGTAGTACAGAAAGAAAAAGGGGAAAATTAGGAAAACATGAAGAAAGAGGGAGGTGAAAGGTAAAAACCAAAAAGGGGAGGGGGAAATTCAGGTAAAATAAAACCAACTTTTTGGCAAAAAGGGTGGGCTAGTCGGGGACAAAGTAGGGGGGGGGGGGGGGTTTAAAGGGGTTTGGGAATATTTTTAAAAAACGTAGTAAAATTTGGGGGGAAAGAAGTTTTGTTATAGGAGGCGGGGGCCCGGGGGAAAGAGGAGTGATTGGTGGAATATAAAGAAAAGGGGGGGTTTGGTGATAAAAAGAAAAAGGACGGGTGCTTAGGGGAGATTTAAAGAAAATTTGGCAAAGGTTAGGGGACGAATTTGGGTGTGGTGAAAAGGGTAAAAATTTTAAAAAGTGAACATAAAAAGACAAGGTGAGGAGTAAAAAATGATTTAGAAAAAAGAAAAAATGGATTTTAAAAATTGGGGGAGGAGGAGTAGGGAAAAGAAGTGAATTTTTCAAAATTTTTGGGAGTTGATGTTCAGGAATGGATTTATAAGGGAAATGGGGTTTCTAGAATTGATAAAGGAAAAAAGGGAGGGGTTTGATTGGGGTATATTGGGGGCAAAAAGTTATCTATGGGGGAAAAGGGAAGGGAATGTATGAAAGTATATAGTCCCAAAACACTCTTATTGGGTGTGAACCTTGGGGTTGTAAATGCTGCAACGAGGAGGGGGTTTTGGGGGCAGTGGAGAAGTCCTTCAAGGGGAATGTGTGGTTTTAAATTATTTTTTTAAATTTTTTATCACACTGGCCGGTCCCCCCAAGGGAGGGTGGGGCCCCAAAAAGAAAAAATTTCAAACCCCATTCACTCCATCACTGCTTGGCCCGAAGGGGGCTTTAAAACTACAGTTTTTTAAAATGCAAAATTAACACCCCTCCTTCAAGCGGCCCCGTATTCCCCCCAACCCAAATTTTTTTCCCCCTCCAAATCGTCCCCCGGCCCTGGCCCTTTTCCCCGAACCCCCTTCATAAAGTTACCCCCTTTCCCCCAAAACCCCCCAACCCGCCGCAAGTATTAAAAAACCCTTTTTTCTCCAATTTACTCCTATCAAACCGCTCACGCTGCCCCGCTGGAAGTCCGGGGCCCCTCCCCCACCCAAAACCCCCTTTACCCCCCTCCCCCCAACCTTTCCCAGGCCACCCCTACCCCCCCTTCCTTCCACTACAGACTGTTTCACTCTTGAAATTATTCGTTTCGCTCCATTCTCTCCACCTGTCCGAAAACCCCCTCAAAAAACCCTTCCCAGCCCTCTAAAAAACAGTTTTTTGGGAATCCCGCACCTTTCCCCCAAATTTTCCCAAAATACGAATTTTTCCCGCATTAAAATTTTAAAACCACACATTGCCTCCAGACATGAATTTTCCATGCCCCCCCTTCCCCCTCGCTGCAAAAATTTATCACCCAGGGTTCACAACCCTTTTAAGAGCGTTGGAAAACTATACTCTATTTCATTTCCCTCTTTGCCTCCAAACAAAAATTCTTTTTTCTCCCCAGACTCCTAAATGCCCCCACTCAAACCCCTTTTTCCCCCATCAATTCCCATGATTTACCTCATCTTTCATAGACCCCTCCCTGCACGTCCACTCCCAAAAAATCTGAATAATTCACCTCCTCCATACTCCTCCCCCAATCGATATCCCAAACTTTCATCACCTAACTTTTTGTTATCCTCATAACCTTGGTGTAAATATTAAAGCAGAAAATTCGGAAGGGGGAAAAATTTGGGGGTGTGGAATTTATAAAAGTATTACTCAGAGGGCTGAAGGGGGGGCTTTGTTTAGCGGTTTTTGGTATTTAGAGAGAAAAGGAAACAAAAATAGAAAGCCGGGGGAGCGTTTTTAAATCTGTAGGGAAAAGGGAAAGGGGGGTGGTAGGGGGTTTTTCTCAAAAAGGGTTTGGGGGGGAGGGGGAAAGGGGTGTTTTGGGGGGCTGGGTTTTTACTTCCCCACAAACGGGGTGGAAACATGTTCGTTTGGGTGAATGGAAAAATGTATTTTTAACCTGATAACGTTGGGGTGTGAGCAGGGGAAAATTTATTTAAGGGGTTCAGGGAAACCGGTTTTTTTATAAACTGGGCTTTAGTGTTTGGGAAAAGGGGAAACCCCAATTTCCTGCCCCTCTAAAGGGGGGTTTTAAAATATTGCCCGTTCAGGGATTAAAATTTTTCTTTTTTTTACGTATATACTTCTAAAAAAGTTGTAAATTTTGGGGACCTCTGGAAAAAAAAAATGAATTTGTGTGATGAGGTGAAAGTGTTGGGTTTATGAAAGTATTTTTTTTTTGGGGATTTTCTTTTTTTTTTGGGGCACCCTTTCCTCGGTGGGAGTGACCAACTTGTTAAAAAAAAAAAAAAAGTACTACAGAAAAAAGAAATTTCCCAGAGGAAGAACTAAATTTAAAAAAAAAAAAAAATACATTTTTTTCATAAGGCAAAAAGTGTTAATAAAAACCCCTCTTCAAAGGATTGCATTAATTTTCATTGTTTAAAAAAAAGTTTAAGACAAGAAAAAGGGATGGGCAATGTGGACAAAACAAAAATTCCTACAACCTAAACAACCTGTTGAGGGGCCCCATCTTTTACCACCCTCCCTTTATTTTTGTAAATTTAAAAACCAAAAAGGGTTAAAAAAATGAAAAAAATTTTTTATTGAAGGTTTTGGGGTACAACAGGTTTTAAAAAATGATGAATTTCACTCAAATGGGTAATTGGGTTATTAAACTGTGAGAGAAAAAAAAACATCTTTTTTAAAACCCCTGGCGGGCCCCCATCTGATTGTAAAAATTTAAAGGGTTTTAACAGTGAATTTAAAAAAATATTACAAATCCCCCACACATCCCAAAAAAAAAGCATTACCTTTGTTTGGTCTCCAAATTGTATTTGAGTGAAAATTTAAATTTTAAAGGTAAGCTCCCGCAACTTCTTGTTTAAGCTCTCCTTTCTCTCTTTCAAAAGCATCTTTCTGTTCTATCAAGTGTGTAATTTCATTTGTTAGCTGCTGCACTTTCTCTTGTATTTCTGAAATTTTCAATACAATTATTCATCATTCTTAGCATTTTACTAAACAAGTTCTTATAAATAGCAAATGTTGACAATTTAGGTATACAGAAGGGCTCCACTTACATGGCAAGTTAGGTTCCAGGCTACTGCCATAAAGTGGAACGCCATTTTTTTTTTCACTTATAAATGCATATAAATGCCAGATAACAAACCATACCAAGGGTGGAATTAGAACCCACGATCAGAGTCTCAAAACTCCAGACCGACGCATTAGCTACTGGCCAGCTAGTTTCAATAAGATTCATTCAACTAGGTATATTTCTACACCATAGTAAAGTTAACATAGGCACCACTGTGACCACAAATGCAAGTTTTTACAGACGAATCTCTCGCTAGCATGGCTGTGACAAACTCTAGCTCAAGTCCCCTCAAAGCCATCAACATGACTCACAAAATCATAATGACACAATTGCAAATAAACTATACCACGGGTGGGATTAGAACCCGTGATCAGAGTCTCAAAACAGCCATGCTAGCGGGAGATTCGTCTGTAAAAACTCGCATTTGTGGTCACAGTGGTGCCTATGCTAACTTTCCTTTGGTGTAGAAATGTACCAAGTTGGATAAATCTTATTGAAGCTAGCTGGCCCAGTGGCTAACGTGAAGGTCTGGAGTTCTGAGACTCTCTGATCGCGGGTTCTAATCCCACCCGTGGTATGGCTTATTTGCAATCATGTCATTACAATTTCATGAGTCATGCCAGATAACAAATTTACACTAACATATATTAAGTCAGCAATCGAATCGAATCAAATCGAGGATGACGAGAGCTGTCATAAGATGGGAAGGAAGAAGGATAAGGAAGGATGGAAATAACTGGAAAAGGATGGGAAGGAGGGGAAGAGGAGGAATCAAGGTAAGTGGCCCAACCACTTTGGGACATGTGTTACTGAAGTACTGGAGGCGTAGATGGAGATGTATTTCAGAAATACTGACGAAGACGATGTAGAAGGCAACAGGAACTCAGCACGTGCTGGCTGCATCTTGCTGGATGGATGATTACTGCAACTTGAATGATGATAGGCGGCTGCAGGCGATATGGAAGGAGCTCATCGTTGATTGGTCAGTTCATAGAGGTTTGGTGTTTACCTGGAGTCATGGCGTTGTTTTACGATTCAGTTCCGTTTTCAAGACGTTTAAAACGTTGTAGAGGGAGCAAATTTATACATGTCAGCAAGTGTTTTTGGCTGGAATCTTCTAATTGGTCTACAATGGCCTTTAGAATAGTAGAAAGTTCAATTGTACGAAGAGTTCCAGCTGAGCAGGAAGAATCGATGGTAAACTTGACTTTCTTTTCGATGAGGTGAGAATAAAGTTCATGAAGCGGCATGTCTTGATGATATTTTTCTGTAGTGTAGAAGTTGATTCCAGTCCATGAAGTATATTTTTTAATATCTTCATCTTTATCATGTCGAGAGTTGTGAGATGATGATTTTTTTGCTGTTTTTTCTTTCTTGTTAGGTATGTTGAAGGAGGAAGTGAATATTCTTGTCATTTTCAGTAGACGAATAGGAAGATGTTTCTGGTGACAAGGCTTCTGATTGGTCGGTTTCAATGAGGAGTGGTGGCGGTGAAGGCTTCTCATTGGGCGTTGTTGGAATGACGTCACTAGTTGATGGTGGTGTTGGATCTGCTACATCCGAGGTTGTGACTAAGTCTTGGTGAATTTGAGAATTCTTCAGAAGGTGGCGATGCTGGAAATGTGAATGATGGCATGTTATTTAATGCAAATAACTCGTTGATGGTAGAGTTAAAAGATCCAGGTACAGCTATGTTCTGCATGTGAGCGTATAGTAGACAATAGTGGATCTTCGTTACGTCACATGTTGGAGGAGTGATGGTGGTGGAGGCGGGCTGAGTAGTTGCTTGAAGTAATTTTGTAGTGTCTGCTTGCAACTTTGCAATTGCGGCATACGTTGGTGTGTTGTTGGTAGATTTTTTCTTTGTTGCATCTTGTTGTTTCTTCATAATATCCCTTCTTGTAGGACATTTTGCTGCCAATGTATGATGATCATTACTTTTGCAGTTTAAACACGCTGGTTGTGTTGGAGCAGCAGCGGTACAGGAACTGAAGGTGTGGCCCTCACTACCACATGTAGTGCAGAACTTTCTTGTCTTTTACTGGACATGCTTTGGTGGTGTGAAGATAAGAATAGCAGCTCCAGCAATGTTGGATGTAGTGGTTATCTTTCTGCTTCTATATAGGTGGGACTGATGTAGTAGTAGTAAATAGCAAGACCTTCGTTCAGAGCAGTGGCAGCCATGTTCACGTCGGTGAACATGCATAGACGATGCATTCGGGATTTTGGTAATGCTATCAACAGTAGCCCAAGTATTTTGCGTTTCAATGGATGACTTGAGTTCAGCAATTGATTGAGAAGTCAGAATCTTGTCCAGTTTTTTTAGGAATACTGATTTTCTTGCCCTGAAGGCAGGAGAGGATGTAACAGTAAATCCTTGAGCAGTAAGAGTAGTGGTGGCTTCTGTGGTGAGTAACTTCTCTGCTTCAGCATCATCGTGACATACAACAATGAATGCTTCTTTCAGTGACAAAATAGCATTGAATTTCACTTGCAATGCTTTCTGCACAACAGTGGCAAGAGCAAGCTTCGTTGAATCATTAACGGTACCACTTTTTGGCTTGATCTTTACACGATTTGTGTAGCTCATCGTGCAATTCAAGGCGAAGATGCTGGTAAAGGTTCCCCTCCCCAACGGGGATCGTAGGGAGACAGAGTAAGTAAGGAGAGCTGCTATGACCTGCCAGGGCGAGAGTCAAAAGCAGAATGAATCTGTGTTGAATTTGTGTGTGTCTGTCTAAGTCAGCAACAGAACTAGGCATTAAAAACAATAAAAAGTAAAATACACACATGGTACACTTACTACTTACCTTTAAATATTTGTCTTAACCCTTTGAGGATCCGTCCTGTAGTTCTACGGCTTTGAAGCCAGGGTCCAAGCCATAGTTCTACGCCATGAGCTCAGCTCACCCAAATAAGCTGTGAGCAGTAAATTTGGGCCTAGATACGAGGGAATGCATTTATGTGGTAAGTGTACACCACATAAAATAAATCCTGCAGCACACAGTGCATAATGAGAAAAAAAAAACCAAGACCGTATTTTTGGATTAAAACAGCGACTTTGCAGTGTTTTTCGTATGTTTGTTACAGTTGTATTCGAGGTTTCTTGGTCTCACTTGATAGAATGGAAGATATTTTACAGAAATAGAGATGATTTTGATTGGTTTTAGTATTGAAACTGGCTTCAAACTGAGCTCAAAGTAGCAGATACGTTCAATTTTTGCAGATGTTCAAGAGTCAACAAATATCACGCATCCAATACACGTAAGCTGGTGGGTCTAATGTGTGTTCATGAATGCGCTGATATTATATATACAATTATTACAATATTGCCTAACAGTACATCTTCTATTTTTTGGTGTGAATAAAAATTCATTATGTGAATAAAAAATCAAAATGGAATTCATTTGTAAAGCCTGGAAACATAACTAATAAACAGAGGAAATGTTATTTTAGTGCCAGGAATGCATGCCTTGTTCATTCTAGACCCTATTTTAAATGGAATATTTTAAATTTGTGAAAATTTGGGCCCAATTACCAATTTCCGATCTTTTTTATTCGAAAAGACTGTAATTTTTCGTCAATTTTCCATCAATTTCGTTTTTTTGTTTTATTACCCGAAAAAGATTCTCTACCTTTCATAAAAAAAATAAAAAAATTTTTCTTTCAAAAATTTTTGGGGGCCCCAGTGGACAAGTTTCAGATCAAAGGTCTGGCCCCTAAAAAGGGTTAATAAAAGGGGGAAGACGATTACACCCTTCTTTCTTAATGATGGATTTCGTTCCTAAGACACGTCAAAAACATTCGTTGCTAAGTGAGGAACATACTTTAATGGTTTGGGTTGTATAACCATTTGATATTATTTTAATGTACCTTTGTCCCATTTAAAACCCTTTCTGTATTTTTTTAAAATTGTTTACACAGTAGTGTACTGTATAATTAATAATAAACAAAATAGGGAAATCAGCTCTAATTTACTATTTAGGTAGCATCCGGGGTCAGAGAGCCCATCATAAGCCAAGTCATTGGAAACAAGTGCGTGCTAGGTGAGGAGAGGCGTATTTTTTTGTAGAAAGTGGGTGAGTAGCTCACCACCTCCCACACCTACACCAAATACTGACTTAGTTTATAGTCCCCCCAGAGAATTATACTTTTTTTTTTTTTTTTTCAAAAATCACTGTCTCCCACCAAGGCGGGTGCCCCAAAAAGAAAAAAAAACCCCCCAAAAGAAAATACTTTATCATTAAACATTTTTCACCTCCTCATAATAATCATTCTTTGCAGAGGCCCCCAGATACATTCTCGCTACATGTCCGAACCACCTCAAAAACCCTTTCTAGCCCCGGGACAACATTTTTGGTAATCCTGCACCCCCCTCCAAAACTTCCAAACTACGAATTCTCTGCATTAATTCACCCCACACATTGCCCTCAGATGCTTTCCCAGCCTCCCGGCCTTCTCTTAAAGCAACATTCATCACCCATGTTTAACCCTTAAAGCTTTGGGAAAACAACCCATCTTCCCCCTCTTTGCCTCAAGGAAAAAGTTCTTTGTTCCCCACAGACTCCTAAGTGCACCCCCACCCTTTTCCCCTCATAAATTCATTGATTAACCCACTTTCATGACCCATCCGCTGACACGTCCCTCCCAAATATCTGAATCATTTCCCTCCTCCATACTCTCTCCCTCCAATTGTATCCAATCTTTCATCCCTAAACTTTTTTTTATCCTCAAAACCCTTTCTCTTTCCGTAATACTTTTTAAATTTTTTCTTTTCATCCCCCACCAAATTCATCCCCAACCTCTGCAACTTTCTTCAGAAAACTCCCAAGAGCACAGTGCATCAGCAAAGAGCAACTGTGACAATCCCCCTTTATTGTGTTCTTTTTCTTTTTAACCCAACCTTTTGCCAAGACCCTCGCATTTACTTCTCTTACAACCCCCTCATAAATAATTAAACAACACGGTGACATCAAACATCCCCTTGTCAAGGTTAAATTTTACTGGGAAAAAAATCCCCTTTTCCACATTTTAACTTGAGCCTCACTATCCCCGTAAAAACTCTTCACCTTTCAGTAACCTACTTCCTACCCCCAAACACCCGCACATCTGCCACTTGCCCCCTTCCCCCCGTCATACGCCTTTTCAAAATCCATAAAATGCCCCAAAAACCCCTTTAGCCTTATCTAAATACTGTTCACCCCCCCTGTTTCACTGGGGAAACACTGGTCCACACACCCCCCACCTTTCCTGAAGCCCCCTTGTTTTTCTGCTATCCATTTTCCCCCCCTTACTCTTAATTCTTTTCAAAATAACTCTACCCTACACTTTACCGGTATACCAGCAGATTTACCCCCATAATTTTTGCACCTCTTTTGCTCCCCTTTTCCTTTATACAAAGGACTATGCATGCTCTTGCCAATCCCAGGTACCTTACCCTCTTCCATACATTTATTAAATAATTGCAC
Source organism: Cherax quadricarinatus (assembly GCF_026875155.1). Classification (NCBI taxonomy): domain Eukaryota; kingdom Metazoa; phylum Arthropoda; class Malacostraca; order Decapoda; family Parastacidae; genus Cherax; species Cherax quadricarinatus. The sequence goes on from NC_069402.1 coordinate 109,651,778, forward strand.
CAAACCCCTCCAAACTATATCCCCACCTGCTTTTAACATTTCATCTTTATCCCCTCAACCCCTGGCTGCCTTAACCCCTTTTTTTTACCTACTGCCTCCGAATTTCCCCCCACCGAAATCACAGCTTCCCTATTTTCATCAACTTTTTAAACAATCCCTCAAAAATTTCCCTCAATCTTCCCAATACCTCTAACTCCCCATTTAATAATCTCCTTCCTATTTTTAACTGACAAATCCATTTGTTCTCTGGGTTTCCCTTAACTTGTTAATCTCACTCCAAAACTTTTTCTTATTTCCAACAAAAATTTTTGATAAATTCCCCCCCACTTCTTATTTGCTTCTTTTTACTTGCTTCACCATTCTTAACCCCTCTCTTTTTCTCCATATTCCCCTTCCCTCCTTCATCACCTCTCTTTTTAAAAAAATTCTCTATGCTAACTTTTCCCCTTCTACTCTCTTTACTCATCATTCCAAATCATCCCCTTTCCCCCCCGCACCATTTTCCCGTAACAAAACTTCTGCTGAACACTCTAACAACATTTTTAAACCTACCTCACACCTCTTTGACCCCTTTCCTATGCTCCATTTGCCCATCATCCTCCAATAGCTGTTTATTGTCCCTAAGCCTTTCTTTTAGTTTAAAACCTTCACCTCTCTCTTCCCCGATGTTCTTTCTCCTTGTTCCCCTCTCCCTTTTTCTCTCAGTGTAGCTGCAAAATTAAATGTATCTGATTATCTGTGGGCCCCTCATAAAATTTACATCCCGAAGTCTACTCAACAATTTTTATCTACCAATACATAATTAACAAATACGTCATTTTGCCCTACATCTATTTGTATATTATTACCTCTTTTTCTTAACCCTTTTACTGTTTCCGATATAAAACGTCTTACGAGCCAAGTTTTTTGGTATTTTAAGCACAAATTCTAGCGGCTTCAAATCAAGCGCCAAATGGGCCTG
>NC_069402.1:109653238-109671283 GCF_026875155.1 Cherax quadricarinatus
CCCCCTTTAAACCCCAACACTCTCTCCCCCTCCTCCCACCCACAACATAAACAATCTTCAAAAAAATAAGTGTCTTTAAATTTTGGCATGCCTTTTTTCAGTTTTGTGTACAAAATTAACATTTTTTTGTGTAAAAAAATTTTTTTTTCATACTTTTGGGTGTCTTCAGGGATTAATTTATTTTCCTTTTTTTTAGGGGGAAAATTAATTGCATACGAACTTTTCGCATAACGACCACCCCTCTTGCACGGATTAAGTTCGCTATGGGGGGTCCACTGTATTTCGCGAAACTCTGTTTTTTTTTTACGAATAGTACAAAAAACCACCCATTTACCAATTTAAAACTTCCAAAAAAGTGGCAAAATTTTGGCAATTTTCCCAATTTTCCACCAAATTTCAAAAGATCCAAATTTCCAAAGGGGGTCCAAAAAAACAAGAAAGACTTTCCCGGGCACAAAAAATAACTTTTCCCTTTTGTTCATTAGTCACGTCCCCCAGGCCCCCTTACTTTCTTTTGCTTTTCATTTTGGGAATTTTTTATTCTCAAAAAAAATGAAGTTTTAAAACTTTTTATCAACTACTGTTTTAGTTTAGAAAGGGTATAAAAAAACCACACACTTTTAAAAAGATATTAAATTCCCAGTTGACGTGTTTTGGATCATGGCATGTTTTGTTTACCCCTTGAATTTTGGGAAAAAAATCGAACACCGCTATTTTGAGCTAAATTTCAAGGTACTTTTCATTGGAAACCAATCAAATTATTTTATTATTATACCAAAAAAACGCTAAGGGCCACAAGGACTAACAGCAAAACCAATCAAAACATCTAAATTTCTGAAATACTTCCAAATTCTAAAAAATAAGATGGGGAAAAAACAGAAATACAACAAAAAATACCATACAAAAATACAGTGCAAAGTCCTTTTTTTAAACCCAAAAACACGGTCAAAGTTTTTTTTTTTTTTTCCATTACCACGTGTGGGGCGGGTTTTTTTTTTTTTTTATCTGCGCACACTGACCACAAGACCCTTTTTCATTTTTGGGGCCCCTACCAGCTTTCTCTCACTAGATTTGAGGACGCTAGAATTTATGCTACTATACGTAAAAAACCTTTGGCGCGAACCCGACTAGTACGTCGAAACCCAAAAGGGGTTAATTGTTCATGTATTTTTTTTATTTAGTTCTCATTGTTTTGTGTATAAAAAACATAATTAATTCAAAAAATGATTTTATGAATTTTTTTGGGTGGGGAACGATTAATTTTTTTTATAAAAATCGGCCATCTCCCCCTAGACAGGGCGACCCAGAAAGAAAATCCCCAAAACGAAAATATTTTCATCATCATTTCAACCCACTTCATACATAATCACTGTTTTTGCAGGTCCCCAAATACAACATTTAGAAGCATATACTAAAAAGATACTCAAAAAAAGTGACCTGAAATAAATAAAAACTCCCTATGAATAAAATGGGGCCCCAATTAATATAACCGTCCTATTTACACCCCCCAAACTGCCGAACCCCGAACCCCCCTTTAGAGGGGCCGGGTTTGTACTCCCTTTTCCGGGACTCAATCTGGTTATATAAATAACCAGTTTCCCTGAATCCCTTAACTAATTTTACCCTCCCACACCCCAACAATCCGGGTCCCAAATATATAAGGGGTTTTTTTTGGTATTCTGGTAGGGGGATTAAGATAACGTCTCCGGGGGCTTTTTTGTTTATTAAAAATGTCTAGGGAGGGGTACACGGGCTTGTGGTTCCCAGGCCCCGGGGGGGCCATCCCACAGAGAGAGCTACTATACTTTTGTTCCTGCTAGGCCACTGGTGAAGTAGGGGGAGGCAGGGGCCGGCGGCTCGTCCCCTGCCTAGAGGCCTGGCTACAGGGGGCACCCCCGATGGCGAAAAAATATAACTAAGCGGGGCAACGCATGGCGCCCTGTGCAGACAGTACAGGCTGCTAAAAAATACCATTTGCTCCATTCACTCCATCTTACACGCTCACGGGTTAAAAGAAAAAGAACACACAAAATTTGGGTTGTCACATTTGCTCTTTGCTGAGACACGTCCCTTTTGGGAGATCAAAGAGAAGTTGCGGGGTTGGTGGTGAATTTGGGGGGTATCAAAAGAAAAAATAAAACTGAATACGGGGAAAAAATAAGGATGGGGATAACAAAAGTTTAGGTGATGAAAAGGGATATCAGATTGGGGGGAGAGAGTAGGGAGGAGGGAATGTATTCAGTATTTGGGATGGATGTGCAGCGGATGGGTCTATAAAAATGGGGTAATCATAGAATTGAGAGGGGAAAAGGGTGAGCGTGCACTAGGGGTCTGTGGGGAAAAAAGAACTTTTTTTCCTTGGGGGCAAAAGGGGGAAAGAGAGAGTAAGTTTTTTAAAACCCAAAACTCTTATATGGGGGGAAGCATGGGGGGAAAATGTTTCAGCGAGGAGAAGGCCGGGGGGCAGTGGAGATGTTATGTCTGAGGGGAATGTGTGGTGGAAATAATCAAAATTCCCCTTTTGGAATTAGGAGGGGGTGCGGGATTATCAAAAAAATGTTGCCAGAGAGCTGAGGAAGGGGGTTTTTGGGGTTCGACATGTAAAGAATGGGGCAAAAAAGAAGACTTCAAGAGGTAACAGTCTGTATGAAGGGAAAGGGGGGGTAGGGGTCGGCCTAGGAAAAGGGTTGGGGGGAGGGGGAAAGGAGGTTTTTTGTGTAAACGGCTTGGACTTCCCCAGGGATGTGTGAGCGTTTTGATAGGGTGAATGGAGACAAGTGGTTTTTAATAAATTGACGTGCTTTGAGGTGAGCAAAAAACATTATGAAGGGATTCAGGGAAAAACCCAGGGCCCGGACTTTAGTCCTGGGGATGGGGAAATAGTGCCTGCACTCTGAAAAGGGGGGGTGTTAATGTTGCAGTTTAAAAAACTGATGTAAACACCCTTCTGGCAAGACAGTGATGGAGTGAATGATGGGGAAAGTTTTTCTTTTTTTTGGGCCCCCCGCCTTGGTGGGGGTTTTGGCCATTGTTAATAAAAAAAAAAAAATAAAAAAAAATACCAACCCTTCCAAAAACATTCCCCCCCTGCTTTTTAAAATTTCTGTCATGATCCATGAGTTCCAGCTGCTTTACCCCCTTTAATTACAAATGCCTCGTGCACCTACCCCACACTCACATCCTCTCTTTTTCACTCCTAAAAATGGTATACCCCCTGGGCCAAAGCATGTAATTACTCCCCCTCCCCTTTGTCGACATTTTTAAAAGTTCCTCAAAAATTCTTTCCATTACCCAAAACCTCCTCTCCCCTTACTAACTCCCCACTCGTTTTTTAACTGACAAATCCATTTGTTCCCTAGGGTTTCTACTTTTTTAACTCGCTCCAAAATTTTTTCTTATTTTCATTTAAAAATTTTTTGACAGTACTCCCCATCTATCTCCGCTCTTTTTTGCACTCTCTCACAACTCCTTCACCTTCTTTTTCTCTCTATATATCCCCTTCTTATAACACTTCTGCTTTTTTAAAAACCTCTCATAAGGTACCTTTTTTCTCTTTTTTCACACCCTTTATTCATTATTCCCACCAGTCACTCCTCTTTCTCCTGCACCCGCCTCCACAACCCAAACTTTTGCCCCACATTTTAACTGCATTTTAAAACTTTTTCCCAAACCCCCTCAACCCCCCCTACTCATACCTGCACCCCCCCACCTTTTTTGCCAGTAGTTTTTCTTTATTTCACCCAATCTCCTCCTCCCCTTGGTTTTTACACTTCACGTTCCCCCTTTCTTGTTTTTGCCATTTTTCCCCTTATCCCATCTACCCTTACTCTAACTGTTACACTATAATAATGATCCGACATTCATTGCCCCACTATAAAAGGTACTCCCGGGGCCTACCCATCAACCTTTTTTCCCCAATACATAATCTAACAAACTACTTTCATTAGTCTACACATACCTTGTATTTTATTTATCCCCTTTTCATAAAATAAGAAAACTTATACCAAACCCTTTCTACACATACTAATTTAAAGGTCCCCATTTTCATTTTTCCCCTTCAAAACCCCAAAATTTTCCTACTACTTCCCTCCACAGCATTTAACCCACTTACATTAAAATCCCCAACCACAAGTAACCCCCACACTTGGTTCAAACTCCCCACGCATTCACTCAAAATTTCCCAAAATCTCTCTCTCTCTCTATACTTCTCTCTTCCCCAGGTGTATATATGCTTACTAAAAACCCACTTCTCACATCCAACCTTTATTTTACTCCACATAATCCTTGAATTAATACATTTATAGTCCCTCTTTTCTTGCCATATCTTATCCTTCAACATTATTGCTACTCCTTCTTTAGCTCTTACTCTATTAGAAACCCCTGACCTAATCCCATTTATTCCTCTCCACTGAAACTCACCCACCCCCTCAGTTTTGTTTCACTTAAAGCCAGGACATCCAGCTTCTTCTCATTCATAACATCCACAATTATCTCTTTCTTATCATTTGCACAACATCCATGCACATTTAGACTTCCCACTTTGACAGTTTTCTTCTTCTTCTTCTTTTTAGTAATTATTACAGGAAAAGGGGTTACTAGCCCATTGTTTCTGGCATTTTAGTTGACTTTTACAACACACATGGCTTACAGAGGAAAGATTCTTATTCCACTTCCCCATGGATATAAAAGGAAAAGTAATTAGAACAAGAACTAAGATAAAATCAAAGAAAACTCAGATGAATGTGTATAAATAAATGGGTAGTGTGACCTAAGTGTAAGTAGAAGTAGCAAGACGTACCTGTAATCTTGCATATTTTATGAGACATGACAAAAGACACCAGCAATCCTACCATCATGTAAAACAATTACAGGCTTTCATTTTACACTCACTTGGCAGAATGGTAGTACCTCCCTGGGTGGTTGCTGTCTACCAACCTACTACTCAAATCCCTTCACTAAATATTACCCTGCTCACACTCCAACAGCTAGTCAGGTCCCAAATACCATTCGTCTCCATTCACTCCTCTCTAACACGCTCATATTCACGCTTGCTGGAAGTCCAAGCCCCTCGCCCACAAAACCTCCTCTACCCCTTCCTTCCAACCTTTTCCAGGACGACCCCTTCCCTGCCTTCCTTCCCCTACAGATTCATATGCTCTCCGTGTCATTCTACTTTGATCCATTCTCTCTAAATGACCAAACCACCTCAACAACCCCTCTTCAGCCCTTTGACTAATACTTTTATTAACTCCACACCTTCTCCTAATTTCCACACTCCGAATTTTCTGCATAATATTTACACCACACATTGCCCTTAGACAGGACAGCTCCACTGCCTCCAACCGCCTCCTCGCTGCAGCATTTACAACCCAAGCTTCACACCCATATAAGAGTGTTGGTACTAACTATACTTTCATACATTCCCTTCTTTGCCTCCATAGATAACTTTTTTTTTTCTCCACATATACCTCAATGCACCAGTCACCTTTTTTTCCTCATCAATTCTATGATTAAACTCATCCTTCATAAATCCATAAATTAATTGTATTTACATTAGTTGTATTTACATTAATTCTTATGGTAATAATTATTTCGGTTATTGGCCAATTCGGTTTTAGGCTGGCCTTCTGGAACGAATTATGGCTGATAACCAAGGTTCCACTGTAACATTGTTTAGTAACTGGCAACATTTCTGTCAGTACGATGTGACAGATATTAATAGCATTTAAGCTACTTTTATTATATACCGTTGGCAATTTATTGACTATAAAGAGGCAAAGACAAAATAGTGAAGAGACTAAGTGTACTCTACATATTTCTTGTTCACTCACTCTCTTTCCAGAAGCAAGCTGACTATGCAGTTCAGATGACCCTCTAAACTCCAACATCCCTACTCCTTCAGAGTGGCACACACTGTATTTCCCACCTCCGAGACTCAAGTCTGTTAACCAGTTTCTCGGAATCTCTTATCTCTAAACTTCAAGTCTCTGCATAATATTTACATCGCACATTGCCCTCCTCACTGCAACATTTAAAACACATGCTTCACACCTATACAACTGTATTGGTACCACTATACGTACTCTGGTACATTTCCTATTTTGCCTCCATTGATAGACTTCTACTGTAACTGATTGTGAGAGCAAAAGTTTCTAAGGCATTGACTAATAGGTCTCCCGGTGACCCAAAAAAGAAAGAAAACACTTTCACCATTATTCATCATTTTCCACCATCATTCACACATAATCACTCTCTTTTGGCAGAGGCGCCCAGTTATGACAATTTAGACGTCACTCCAAACATATTAAGCATAATCTTAAAATACAGTGGACCCCCGCCTTACGATATTAATTCGTTCCTGAGAGCTCATCGTAAGCCAAAATTATCGTAAGGCGAATTAATTTTCCCCATAAGAAATAATGGAAATCAAATTAATCCGTTCCTGACACCCCAAAGTATGAAAAAAAAAAATTTTTTACCACATGAAATATTAATTTTAATACACACAAACTGAAGAAGACATGCACAATTACTACTCTACTAAGAATAGAATACATGACACTTACCTTTATTGAAGATCTGGTGATGATTGATGGGATGGGAGGAGGGGAGAGTGTGGAATTTGTTATTGTTTAGAAGGGGAATCCCCTTCCATTAGGACTTGAGGTATTAAGTTCTTTTCTGGGGTTACTTCCCTTCTTCTTTTAATGCCACTAGGACCAGCTTGAGAGTCACTGGACCTCTGTCGCACAACAAATCTGTCCATAGAGCTCTGTACCTCCCGTTCCTTTAAGACTTTCCTAAAATGGGCCATAGCATTGTCATTGTAATAGTCACCAGCACGGCTTGCAGTAGCTGTGTCAGGGTGATTTTCATCTGCAAAGGTTTGCAGTTCAACCCACTTTTCACACATTTCCTTAATCTTTGAAGTAGGCAACTTCCTCAATTTCTCTCTCCCCTCCTCTGAAGCAGTTTCCTCAGGTCTGGCCTCTTGTTGTTGAAGATGATCTTGCAGCTCTTCAGTGGTTAGTTTTCTTCATTGTCCTCCTCCACCAACTCTTCCACATCCTCCCCACTAACCTCTATAAAGGGCTTGTTTGGTAGCTGTAGAGCGGGTAGTTAAATGATATACTTCTTCGGAGGCTTCTTACTTTAATTGTTAAGTCGTAGGTGGGTTACACAGGCTTGTTGTGTTTGTGCCCATGGCCCGGGCAGGGCCATGCCCACGAGAGAGAGCTGGGAGGCCTTGTGTCTTGATGCCAGGCCGCTGTGTGAGTGAGAGCGAGGCAAGTCTGGGCATACTGAAGTGGCAAGGCCTATAGATGGCAGCACCTGAGTGGCGCGAAATATGAACTAAGCTGGCAGACAGCATGGGCTGTCTGTGCAGACAGTACAGGCTGTCTACATACGCTCGGCCACCTATCGCGCGTCGTCCCGACGCGACAATACTGGTAGTAAAAGAAACTCGGTCTCTCTCTCGTAGGAACAGGGCACAGAACACAAAATAAAAACATATATATACATATGGACATGGAAAAAAAAAAAACTTCCTACAGGGAGGGAAGAAAAAAACATGTGGGGTGTGCTAAACATCGTGGTCATAGGCAGTGAGCATCGAAGTGCATCACTGCACGCCTTCCTGCGTCTGGACAGATACTGCAACACGGGAGACATCGCTGCGGCTGAGCTGTGACGTAACAGGGTACGGTCTCCTCTGGAACGGTGAAGCAGACATCGTAGGAGTCGCTGCAGGTTTTCACTCAACCTGGGGCACGACATGCTGGTGCCCTCGAGTGAGGCGTCGACAAAAACTCGGCAACTGGGCAGGACTTCTGGCAAGCGCCCTCAGGAGGACACTTCTCGACTGGTACTGTCGCTGGGCTATCACTGCCGGCGAGCGTGGAGCGAGTTGTGGAGCGAGTCGTGGCAGAGACGACTGGGCGAAACATCTGGGAGTCGTAACATCATACCACCAGACTGCAGTGAGAGAGCTAGCAGTCAAAGTGACATCTTCTTTGTGCAGGCTGCTCACTGAAGCTTGTGACACGAGGCTGACACAGCGCCTGCCGACAGGGCTGGCTGCGGCTTGACGAGTATCATCTCTCGACAGTTGAGTTATAGCAGAGGTTAGTCTAAGCGTCCCCAGACTTGTTTCTCTAAATATAACTGCACTCTGACGGTCTGGAGGTGAAGTGAAACAAATCTCGATGGGAATCGTAGCAGGTACGATTCTGCAGAACAACACGAGCGACGAGCATAAAAGCTTTCTGTACAAGAGGGCTCGTACGCTCAGGGCTGAGAAATCAGCTGTCAACCACTGGTCAGGCGGGTGACTTAGTGGTACAACTCAAAGGTCTGACCACAGACCTCACTGGACACACGGAAAACTTACAAACACACCGCTGTACATACGGTACAACATGGCTTAACTAGCAAATGATGCTTCTCTGTGCACAAAACTGACACTAAGACATACTAAAATGTGAGAACACTGACTGAGAGGAATTAATTAACACACGACATATATCTTCTCTCAATGTTCTCGACAATACTGAAATAATTACTAGAACACTCGATGTGACATCATGTGAAAGTCAGGCGTGATGTCGCAAGGTGACGTCAGCAGCAGTGACGTCAACAGACATCTCGAGGTGACGTCAGGCAGACATCGTGAGGTGACGTCAGGCAGACATCTCGAGGTGACGTCAGGCAGACATCGTGAGGTGACGTCAGGCAGACATCGTGACGTCATGAAGTCGGGCAGCATCGTGGGTGACGTCAGCAGACATCTCGAGGTGACGTCAGGCAGACATCGTGAGGTGACGTCAACAGACATCGTGACGTCATGAAGTCGGGCAGCATCGTGGGTGGCGTCGATGTGATGCGGGCAGCAGACCACAGCATGAGGCCTGGGACATCTGGTAACTCACGTGGCTTTGTAGGTCTACGTGACATCGGCCACACCCACATGACGTCGTGATCCACGTAGCTTCGAGTGGCCTCGGGCACTCGGATACACAGCACTGGCAATGAATTCATACGAAAAACAGCAGAAAACACAGCAGAGGGAGTGGGCAGTGGTGAGTGGTGTATGGTAGGCTGGTGGCGAGGAGCGTGCGTGTGTATGGCAGGGCGGGCATGGGCAAGGTGGGGAACAGCCACTTCCTCTCCTCTCCTCTCCTCCCCACAAACACGTGGAGAAGCTCACACTGAACGCAGAAATCACCACAAAACTCACCTCTGGCTTGCTGAAACAGCTGTGCTGAGCTGAACAACAACAGCAACATACAAGTGACGCTGAACACGTGACTTGAGAAACAGCGTGGGACACTGTAGCGTGGAGTCACTGGGACGCCACTCACAATTCTCGGAGAATTTCGGCAAATTTCGGCTGGATCCTGCTTGTACCTGTGTCTGGATGCTCAAACGTGCAGACACGACATCAGGATAACTCGTTGAGAGACGGATGCTTCTTGTGTAGGGTGATGAAGTGAAGATGACTTCATAACTCTCCCTCCTCTCTCCAGGGTAAACACAACGCTGCGACCACCGCTGGTACCAATTTATAACGGCGCTTATTTGCTACCGCTGCCACCAATATAAAGGGCTTGTTTGGTAGCTGTAGAGCGGGTAGTTAAATGATATACTTCTTCGGAGGCTTCTTACTTTATTGTTAAGTCGTAGGTGGGTTACACAGGCTTGTGTGTTTGTGCCCATGGCCCGGGCAGGGCCATGCCCACGAGAGAGAGCTGGGAGGCCTTGTGTCTTGATGCCAGGCCGCTGTGTGAGTGAGAGCGAGGCAAGTCTGGGCATACTGAAGTGGCAAGGCCTATAGATGGCAGCACCTGAGTGGCGCGAAATATGAACTAAGCTGGCAGACAGCATGGGCTGTCTGTGCAGACAGTACAGGCTGTCTACACCTCCAACCCCATGGACTTTCCCAATGCCACAATAGATTCCACAACTGGCATAGGCTCCTGAGGGTTAGCCACAAACTCTTCAAAATCCCTTTCTTCTACACATTGTGGCCACAGTTTCTTCCAAGCAGAGTTCAAGGTCCTCTTAGTCACTCCCTCCCAAGCCTTACCTATAAGGTTTGCCCAACTGAGGATGCTAAAGTGATCTTTCCAAAACTCTCTTAGAGTCAATCGAGTGTCTGAGGTCACTTCAAAGCACTTTTGAAACATAGCTTTTGTGTAGAGTTTTTTGAAGTTTGAAATGACCTGCTGGTCCATGGGCTGCAGGAGAGGAGTGGTATTAGGAGGCAAAAACTTGACCTTAATGAAGCTCATGTCCCTAGAAAGTCGCTCTGCCAAGTCTGAAGGATGACCAGGAGCATTGTCTAATACCAGGAGGCACTTAAGGTCCAATTTCTTTTCCACTAGGTAATTTTTTCACAGTGGGGGCAAATGCATGGTGTAACCAGTCATAGAAAAGGTCCTTAGTGACCCATGCCTTACTGTTTGCCCTCCACACCACAAAACAAATTAGCCTTGACGACATTGTTTTGCCTGAACGCTCTGGAAGTTTCAGAGTGATACACCAATAAAGGCTTCACTTTGCAGTCACCACTAGCATTAGCACACATCAGAAGAGTAAGCCTGTCTTTCATAGGCTTATGTCCTGGGAGTGCCTTTTACTCCTGAGTAATGTAGGTCCTGCTTGGCATTTTCTTCCAAAACAGGCCTGTTTCGTCACAATTAAACACTTGTTCAGGTTGCAATTCTTCACTGTCTATGTAATCCTTGAATTCCTTCACATATTTTTCAGCCGCTTTTTGGTCCAAACTGGCAGCCTCACCATGCCTTATCACACTATGTATGCCACTACGATTCTTAAATCTCTCAAACCAACCTTTGCTGGCCTTAAATTCACTCACATCTTCACTAGTTGCAGGCATTTTTCTAATTAAATCCTTATGCAACTTCCTAGCCTTTTCACATATGATCGCTTGAGAGGTGCTGTCTCCTGCTATCTGTTTTTCGTTTATCCACACCAATAACAGTCTCTCAACATCTTCTATCACTTGCGATCTCTGTTTCAAAAACAAACTTGCCAGCTCCAAGACACGCACTCCACTTTAGTACTTAGCTATTATCTCTTTCTTCATTTCCATAGTAATTTTCTCCCTTTTTACCACAGGGTTGGCACCAGAAGCTTTCTTGGGGCCCATGGTGACTTATTTTGCAGCTACAAGCACTAAAAAACACTGTGATACTATGAAATGTACCGAATGTATGCTTAGATGTGACCGCACTGGCTGGCTTGTAAACACTGGCACGCACGGGGCAGCTGAGGCATGTGGGACGCGTCCCGGATGAATCACGTGAGGCGAAGCAAAATTTTTGCGTTCAAATGCTTCGTATGGCGGTTTTAACGTAACGCGATGTGTTCGTAAGGTGGGGGTCCACTGTATTCAGTACATTCTTGATAACCATATTGCTAACTGGGCATCATTAACCTTAAAATTGGTAATGATTGATTAATTTTGTATGAAAATGGTGTTCAAAATAAAACTGTTAATTTTTTTTATTACTCTTGCAGAAGTTTTTTTTTAGCATGCTGGCTGTCTCCAACAAAAGTAGGATGACCCGCAAAAAACACTTTTATCATCATTCACACTATCACTGTCTTTCCAGAGGCATGCAGATACAACACTTTAGATGTCTCTCCAAACAGCAGATACCCCGAACCCCTCTTTTAGAGTGCAGGCACTGTACTTCCCACCTCCAGGATTCAAATCTAGCTAACCAGCTTCCCTAAATCCCTTCACAAAACATATCCCTGTTTACACTCCAACAATTCGTCAAGTCCCAACAACCATTCATCTCCACTCAGTCCTATGTAGCATGCTCACATATGCCTGCTGTATGTCCAAACCCATTGTACACAAAACCTCCTTAACCCCCTCTTCATAAAATGTTGAATAAACCGAGGTCCATGCTCTGCATTTGTTGTTCTCTCCTCAGATTGCCCAAAATCCACTTTGTTTAGGAACTTGCTGAAGACTATTACAGTATTATCCATGATCATAAGTGTATTACCTAAGTAATCCAAATTTATTTCCAATCTAGAATCAACTTCATGATGTCAACAAAAAAGTAGATGAAGTGATGGACCTGAAGCAAAAAATGAAGACTTTGGAACAAGAAAGATGTAAGATGGAGGAAGAAAATCACCAGCTCTTAGGAGATCTAGATGCAGCTCATAAATTGACTCGAGAGGAAATAAATAGGGTCACAGCAGAAAAAATTCAGGAAATGGAGGACCTACAATGGAAATGGGAAGAAGAGAAGAAAGTGAGTAAAAAATAAAAAAAATAATCTAGTAACAACAAAAGTACTGTTAAGAAAATTGAATACAGTGTAATTTTTTAATAAAGTTTATGGTAGACAGTGGAACCTCTAAATTCATGAGGGTCAAGTGCTTTAAAGCTGTCATGAATTCAGATTCTGTGAATACAGCATCACAGAATTCTACCAGCGTAAGTTTTGTTTCAGATTTAGGTTCATCTAGCATTTCTGAGGCCATACCTGTAGTGTACTCGGAGAGGGTTTTTTGGGGGCCATTGCCCTCGGGCCCCTTTAAGTATTGTTTTAATCTCATAAATATCAACAATCATAGGAAAGTATATCTAGAAAGAAAGATTTGAGAGTGGAAAATCCATTGTACATATTTGAATGAAATCCTATTAGGGTTTTTAAACAAATTTAACCCTTTCAGGGTCCGTCCCGTAGATCTACGGCTTTATGTTCAGGGCCAAACCGTAGATCTACGCCATGAGCTCAGCTCACTCTGAAAAAACTGTGAGTGGTACATTTGGGCCTAGATATGAGAGAATACATCTATGTGGTATGTGTGCACCACATAAAAACAGATCCTGCAGCACACTGTGTATAATGAGAGAAAAAAAATGAAATCATGATTTTTCGATTAAAACAGCAACTTTGGCAGTGTTTTTTTGTATGTTTTTTATAGTTGTATTTGCGTTTTTTTGGTCTCATTTGATAGAATGGAAGACATATTACAGAAATAGAGATGATTTGAGGGTTTAGCACTGGAAATGGCTTGAAACTGAGCTCAAAGTAGCAGAAATGTTTAAATTTTTGCCGATATTCAAGAGTAAACAAACGACCTCACACGTCTAATACCACGTCAGCTGGTGGGTCTAATATACATTCACAAATATGGTGATGATATTTATACAATTATTACAGTATTTTCATAACAGTAAATTCTTCTATTTTTGGTGTGAATAAAAATTCATTATGTGAATAAAAAATCAAAATGAAATTTTTTTGTAAAGCCTCAAAACATAACTAATGAACAGAGGAAATGTTAGTTTAGTGCCAGGAATGCCTACATTGTTCATTTTGGACCCTATTTTGAAATTGGAATATTTTGAACTTTTTGTTAAATTTGGGCCAAATTAACAATTTCCGATCACTTTATTTTCTAGGTTGAAACAGTTGACTTGGCGATTTCTTGTTGCTCAAACGTAGAAAGAAGTAATCCTAGTGAAATATCTAAGAATTGGTTGATTGGAATAATGTAATTGGCCTAAAAGGGAGTCAAAGTCGGCAAATCGCCGATTCGTAAATATCGCTGACACATCAAAATTCGCGAGAGCATAATTTCGTCAATTTTTCCCCCAAATTCGTACTTTTTTGTTTTTTTACCTTCACAAAAAGATTCTCTACGATTCCATAAGAAAAAATACAAATTTTTTTTTGAAAATTCTTGGACATGGGCGTGACTCCAGTTTTGGGCCTTGGACCCTGAAAGGGGTTAAGGGGTCAGGGTCCAGGTCAAAACAAAAGAACAAAAAAATAAACAGTGAATAATTGAACAATTTGTGGAGAACCTTTCATTAACAATGTTATAAATCTAACATGTGAAATTTGAAGATCAAAAAAAGGGGGGGGGGTTCAGCTATGATTTAGTCCTTTACATAAATAATGTCAGTTAGGTTCCCTGAGCTGTCTTCAGAAGCACGTTTTTGATCTGTAGATATTATTGAGATTTATAGTCATTAAGTGGTCAGAGCCAGATGCTGAATTGATCAGCCAGAGTTTTTGCTGGTTGAAACATGTAGGCATAAACCAACAACTAGGCTTTGGAACGTACTGCAAAAAAGCTATCTAGTTACCTTTTAAAGCTGCCTACTTAAATACAAATATTTCTTATACATATTTGCGAATCCAACCCGCTGCTGAATCATTGATATTTTCTGTTTAGGAAATCCAATCAATAAAGAGTGTCTACATTTAAAAACTGGTAAAATTTTGGATGCCTTCAGGTTGTGATTTAGGATAATAATTTGTTCTTATGAATATGTTATTAAATTGAATAGTTGTGTTAAATGGGAAATTCACAATCACTGCTTGCCATCTTTGTTACAGTGAAAGTGAATTTTGAGACAGAGTGGGAGGAAGTTTGACTGTAAAGGCCTATACAGTGGAACCTTGACTTACGAGTTTAATCCGTTCCGTGACCTAGATTGTAACTCAGTTTACTCGTATATCAAATCAATTTTTCTCATTTAAATTAATTGAAAAGCCATTAATCCATTCCTGCACTCTGGAGACAAGACAAAATACTTGAATATGACACTAATATCAACTGTACGGCTTATTTATCTATCACAGTTCATCTAATGTGATATAATGAAAAATATAATTAACACAGAAACATGATATATACTCTAGAATGAATAAAATAGGCCATAATATGGTGGCAGAGGCAGTGGTGGAAGCGTCCACCATTTCCTGTCAAACTTTTGTCTATAGTATCTTCCCATGCTCTTATTGTAAGAGAAAACGGAGTATTTGTGAGGCTAATTGCAGATATATCGTATATAAAAATATAATAAAGCATAATAATAATTTTCTTATAGTCGGACTTGAGCCCTGGAAATGGGAAGTACAATGCCTGCACTTTAATCCTTTCAGGGTCCGTCCCGTAGATCTACGGCTTTACGGTGAGTGTCCAAACCGTAGATCTACGCCATGAGCTCAGCTCACTCTGATAAACTGTGAGTGGTACATTTGGGCCTAGATATGAGAGAATACATCTATGTGGTATGTGTGCACCACATAAAACAGATCCTGCAGCACACTGTGTATAATGAGAGAAAAAAACTGAAATCATGATTTTTCGATTAAAACAGCGACTTTGCAGTGTTTTTTCGTATGTTTTTTTATAGCTGTATTTGCGATTTCTTGGTCTCATTTGATAGAATGGAAGACATATTACAGAAATAGAGATGATTTTGATTGGTTTTAGCACTGGAAATGGCTTGAAACTGAGCTCAAAGTAGCGGAAATGTTAAATTTTTGCCGATATTCAAGAGTAAACAAACGACCTCACACGTCTAATACACGTCAGCTGGTGGGTCTATATACATTCACAAATATGGTGATGATATTTATACAATTATTACAGTATTGCATAACAGTAAATCTTCTATTTTTTGGTGTGAATAAAAATTCATTATGTGAATAAAAAATCAAAATGGAATTTATTTGTAAAGCCTCAAAATGTAACTAATGAACAGAGGAAATGTTAGTTTAGTTCCAGGAATACCTACATTGTTTATTCTGGAGCCTATTTTTGAAATTGGAATATTTTGAACTTTGTGTTAAATTGGCCAAATTAACAATTTCCGATCACTTTATTTTGTAGTTGAAACAGTTGACTTGGCGATTTTTGTGCTCAATCGATAGAATAGAAGAAATACTAGTGAAATAGGTAAGAATTTGGTTGATTGGAATAATGTAATTGGCCTAAAATGGGAGTCAAAATCGGCAAAATCGCCGATTCGTAAATATCGCTGACACATCAAAATTTGCGAGAGCATAATTTCGTCAATTTTCCACCAAATTTCGTACTTTTTGTTTTATTACCTTCACAAAAAGATTCTCTATGATTTCATAAGAAAAAATAAAAATTTTTTTTTTTTAAAATTCTTGGACACTGGTGCATGACTTCAGATTTTGGCCTTGGACCCTGAAAGGGTTAAAGGAGGGGTTTGGGATATTGGCAGTTTGGAGGGATATGTTGTGTATCTTTATACGTATATGCTTCTAAACTGTTGTATTCTGAGCACCTCTGCAAAGGCAGTGATAATGTGTGAGTGTGGTGAAAGTGTTGAATGATGATGAAAGTATTTTCTTTTTGGGGATTTTCTTTCTTTTTTGGGTCACCCTGCCTTGGTGGGAGACGACCAACTTGTTGAAAAAAAAAAAAAAAAATAATAAAAAGTGTATATATTAGCAGTTTGGAGGGATATGTTGTGTATCTTTATACATACAGTGGACCCTCGACCAACGATATTAATCCGTTCCTGAGAGCTCATCGTTAATCGAAATTATCGTTAGTCGATTTAATTTTTCCCATAAGAAATAATGGAAATCAAATTAATCCATGCAAGACACCCAAAAGTATTTGAAAAAAAAAATTTACTACATGAAATATTAATTTTATACTTAACAAACTGAAGAAGACATGTACAATTACATGACACTTACCTTTATTGAAGATCTGGTGATGATTGATGGGATGGGAGAGGGGGAGACTGTAGATGGTGTTAGTGTTTAGAAGGGAATCCCCTTCCATTAGGACTTGAGGTGTCAAGTCCTTTTCTGGGTTACTCCCTTCTTCTTTTAATGCCACTAGGACCAGCTTGAGAGTCACTGGACCTCTGTCGCACAACATATCTGTCCATAGAGGCCTGTACCTCCCGTTCCTTTATGACATTCCTAAAGGTTTCACAACATTGTCAGTGTCACAATTAAACACTTGTTCAGGTTTCAATTCTTCACTGTCTATTGTAATCCTTGAATTCCTGCACATATTTTTCAGCGCTTTTTTGGTCCAAACTGGCAGCCTCACTATGCCTTATTACACTATGTATGCCACTACGATTCTTAAATCTCTCAAACCAACCTTTGCTGGCCTTAAATTCACTCACATCACCACTAGTTGCAGGCATTTTTCTAATTAAATCCTCATGCAACTTTCCTAGCCTTTTCACATATGATCTCTTGAGAGATGCTATCTCCTGTTATCTGTTTTTCATTTATCCACACCAGTAACAGTCTCTCAACATCTTCTATCACTTGCGATCTCAGTTTCAAAAACATAGTTGCACCTTTGGCAAGAACAGCTTCCTTGATTGCCGTTTTCTTGGCCATAATAGTAGCGATGGTTGATTGGGGTTTTGTGTACAACCTGGCCAGCTCGGAGACACGCACTCCACTTTCATACTTAGCAATGATCTCTTTCTTCTATATCCATATAATTCTCACCCTTTTTCCTGTAGGTTGACACTAGAAGCTTTCTTGGGGCCCATGGTGACTTACTTTGCAGGTGCAATCACTAAAAAGGCTGTGATAATGTGAAATGTTCTGATTGTATGTTTGGATGGGACCGCGGTGGCTGGCTGGCTTGTAAACACTGGCCACAAGTGGATGCATCTCAGATGGAATGAATTGTGTTGGTCGAGTTTTTTAGCGCTAGTCAAGGCAAAATTTTTACGTTAAAATGTATCGCTAGTCGGATTTAACGTTAGACGATGCCATCGTTGGTCGAGGGTCCACTGTATATGCTTCTAAACTGTTGTGTTCTGAGCACCTCTGCAAAAACAGTGATTATGTGTGAGTGAGGTGAAAGTGTTGAATGATGATGAAAGTATTTTCTTTTTGGGGATTTTCTTTCTTTTTGGGTCACCCCTGCCTCGGTGGTGGGAGACGGCCGACTTGTTGAAAAAAAAAAAATAAGTATATACATGTATACTTACACACTTGGAGCAGAGATGGTGTGGGAGGTTGAGGGTGGGGAGGTGAGGTGGGATGTGAGGGTGGGGGATGTTGAGGGTGGGGGATGTTGAGGGTGGGGTAGATTGAGGTGGGGGAAGTTGAAGCTGCAGTGTATGATGGCCCTGTAAACCTCCAACGCAACATTTTTTTGTTTTATCACGAACTTAACTGATACAATTTGTTTTGTTTAATCACTGAACATAACTGATACAGCTTTAGTATTACA
>NC_069402.1:109671783-109748142 GCF_026875155.1 Cherax quadricarinatus
ATTTTTTTTTGTTGACATCTGAAGTTGTTTTAGATTGGGAAAAATAATTTGGATTACTTAGGCAATACACTTATGATCATGGATAATACTGTAATAGTCTTCAGCAAGTTCCTAAACAAAGTGGATTTTGGGCAATCTGAGAGAGAAACAACAAATGCAGAGCATGGGACCTCGGTTTATTTCAACATTTTATGAAGAGGGGGTTAAGGAGGTTTTGTGTACAATGGGTTTGGACATACAGCAGGCATATGTGAGCATGCTACATAGGACTGAGTGGAGATGAATGGTTGTTGGGACTTGACGAATTGTTGGAGTGTAAACAGGGATATGTTTTGTGAAGGGATTTAGGGAAGCTGGTTAGCTAGATTTGAATCCTGGAGGTGGGAAGTACAGTGCCTGCACTCTAAAAGAGGGGTTCGGGGTATCTGCTGTTTGGAGAGACATCTAAAGTGTTGTATCTGCATTCCTCTGGAAAGACAGTGATAGTGTGAATGATGATAAAAGTTTTTTTTTTGCGGGTCATCCTACTTTTGTTGGAGACAGCCAGCATGTTAAAAAAAAACTTCGCAAGAGTAATAAAAAAAAATTAACAGTTTTATTTTGAACACCATTTTCATACAAAATTAATCAATCATTACCAATTTTAAGGTTAATGATGCCCAGTTAGCAATATGGTTATCAAGAATGTACTGAATACAGTGGACCCCCCACCTTACGAACACATCGCGTTACGTTAAAACCGCCATACGAAGCATTTGAACGCAAAAATTTTGCTCGCCTCACGTGATTCATCCGGGACGCGTCCCACATGGCCTCAGCTGCCCCGTGCGTGCCAGTGTTTACAAGCCAGCCAGTGCGGTCACATCTAAGCATACATTCGGTACATTTCATAGTATCACAGTGTTTTTTAGTGCTTGTAGCTGCAAAATAAGTCACCATGGGCCCCCAAGAAAGCTTCTGGTGCCAACCCTGTGGTAAAAAGGGAGAAAATTACTATGGAAATGAAGAAAGAGATAATAGCTAAGTACTAAAGTGGAGTGCGTGTCTTGGAGCTGGCAAGTTTGTTTTTGAAACAGAGATCGCAAGTGATAGAAGATGTTGAGAGACTGTTATTGGTGTGGATAAACGAAAAACAGATAGCAGGAGACAGCACCTCTCAAGCGATCATATGTGAAAAGGCTAGGAATGTTGCATAAGGATTTAATTAGAAAAATGCCTGCACTAGTGAAGATGTGAGTGAATTTAAGGCCAGCAAAGGTTGGTTGAGAGATTTAAGAATCGTAGTGGCATACATAGTGTGATAAGGCATGGTGAGGCTGCAGTTTGGACCAAAAAGCGGCTGAAAAAATATGTGAAGGAATTCAAGGATTACATAGCAGTGAAGAATTGCAACCTGAACAAGTGTTTAATTGTGACGAAACAGGCCTGTTTTGGAAGAAAATCCCAAGCAGGACCTACATTACTCAGGAGTAAAAGGCATTCCCCGGGAACATAAGCCTAATGAAAAAACAGGCTTCCCTCTTCTGATGTTTTGCTAATCCCAAAGGGGGGTTAAACTGCAAAGGGGAAGCCTTTATTGGTGAAATCCCCTCTGAAATTTTTCCAGAGCGTCAGGCAAAACAATGTCTCAAGGCAAAATTTGTGTGTGGTGGGAGGGAAACAAAAGGGAATGGGTCCAAAGGGCCCTTTTCCTATGACTGGTTACACCATGCATTTGCCCCCCCTTGAAAAAATTACCTATTTGGAAAAAAATTTGGGAAACCTTTAATTTGTGCCCCCTTTGGTAATTAGAAAAATCCCTCCTGGCCCAACCCTTTTCAGATTTGGGGCAGGGGCAAATTTCTGGGGGACATGATTTTTCATTAAGGTCAAGTTTTTTCCCCCTTTAATACACCCTCTCCGGGAAACCCCATGGACCAAAAGGTTTTTTTTCAAACTTCAAAAAACTCAAACACAAAACTTTTGTTTTCAAAAGTGTTTTTGAATTGACCTCAGACACTCGTTGACTCAAAGGGGAGTTTTGGAAAGATCACTTTAAAACCTCATTTGGGGGCAAACCTTATAGGTAAGGCTTGGGGGGGAGTGACTAAGAGGACCTTGAACCCCTGTTTGGGGAAGAAACTGGGGCCCCAAAAATGTGTAAAAAAAGGGATTTTAAAAGAGTTTGTGGCAAACCCCCTCAGGAGCCTTTGCCATTGTGGAACCCTATTGTGGCTTTGGGGAAATCCAGGGGGTTTTGGAGGTGAGACCACCCCTGTACGTCTGCACAACAGCCCATGCTGTCTGCCACCCTTATTTTTCAAAATTTCGCCCACTCGGGGTGCGGCCCACTAAAAGGCCCTTTGGGCCACTTCAGTTTTGCCCAAAACTTGCCCGCTCTCACTCCACACAGGGGGGCCTGGAAATCAAGACAAAAAAGGCCCCCAGCCTCTCTTCGTGGGCATGGCCCTCCCCGGGCCATGGGCACAAACACCAAAACCCCGTGTAACCCACCAAACACTTAACAATAAAGTAAGAACCCTTTCCGAAAAATTTATACCCTTTTAACTACCCGCTCAAAAAGCAAACCAAAAAAGGCCCTTTATTTTTGGTGGCAGGGGGTTTCCGCAAAAAAGCGCCTTAAAAATTTGGTACCGGGCGGGGGTCGCAGCGTTGTGTTTCCCCTGGAGAGAGGAGGGGGGTTATGAAGCCCATTTTCCCCTTCATCACCCTAACAAAAAGAAGCATCCCTCTAAAAACGAGTTATCCGATGTCTGCCCTGCAGGGTTTAAAGCACCCCCGGACACGGTACGGGCAGGACCCCGGGCCCCGAAATTTGCCGAAATCTCCGAGAAGGGGTTGATGGCGTCCCAGTGACTCCACCAAAACAGTGTCCCACGCTGTTTCCCCCAAGTCACGGGGTTCAGCGTCACTTGTATTTTCTGTTGTTTTAAAGCTCAGCACAGCTTTTTCAGCAACCAAGGTGGTTTTTTTTGGTGTTTTCCCTTTTTCGCTTCAGTGTGATTTCCCCCCACGTGTTTGTGGGGGGGAAGGAAGGAGAGGAAGTGGCTGTTCCCCCCCTTCCCCCACCCCGGGCCCCTCCAAAAACACACGCACGTTTCCCTCGCCCCCAGCCTACCATACCCCACTCACCACGGGCCCACCCCCCCTCTGCGTGTTTTCTGCTGTTTTTTTCGTATAAAATTAAATTGCCAGTGCTTTTGTACCGAGGCCCGAGGCCACTCAAAGCTCCCGGTGGATCACGACGCCCTGGGGGTGGCCGAAGTCACGTAGACCTAACAAAGCCCCTTGAGAAAACCAAAATTGCCCCAGGCCCCTGTTTGGGTCGCTCCCCCCTCACATGACGCCACCCACGACCCGGGCCCAAATTTAATGACGTAAACCAAAGTCGTTGACTCACCCCTAAATGGTCTGCCTGACTTTCCCCCTCGAGATGTCTGCGAGTCCCCCACGATCGGGCCCGGACTTAAAGACTCCCGATGTCTCCCCTGACTCACCTCACAAGCCCTGCCTGACGTCCCCCCGGGGATGTCGCCTGACTCACCCTCACGAGTTTTCCCCTGCCCGTCACCTCGAATTTGTTGCCCCGTCACTGCGGCTTGACGAAAACCTTTTGCACATCAGGGCCCTAAACATCACATGATGTCAAAATCGAGTGTTCAGAAATTATTTCAGTATTGCCCGAAAAACCTTTGAAGAAGATTTTATGTCGTGTGTTAATTAATTTCCCTCCAGCCCTTTTCCCAAACTTTTTAATTTAAGTTTTAAATTTTCCCAGTTTTGTGCACGGGAGAAGCATCATTTGCTTTTTTAAACCATTTTTGGTACCGAAATTAAAACGGTGGTTTTTTAAGTTTTTTTTTGTGTTCCAGTGAGGCCCTGTGGTCAGTTTTTTGATTTTAACCACTAATAAACCCCCCGCCTGACCTGGTTGACAGCTGTTTTTCCCCACCCCCTGAGCGTACGACCCTCTTGAACAAAAGCTTTTATGTTTTCGTCCTCGTTTTTGTTCGCAGAATCGACCTGCACGATTCCCACCCGAGTTTGGGGGTTTCACTTCACCCCAACCGTCAGAGTGCAGTTATATTAAAAGAAACAACCTGGGGACGCTTAGACAAACCTCTGCTAAACCAAACGGGCGAGAGATGATCCTCGTCAACCGCAGCCAGCCCGTCCGGGGCCTGGCCACCTCGTGTCAAAAAGCTTCAGTGGCACCTGCACAAAAGAAAAAGGGCCCCCTTTTGACTGCAAGCTCTCTCCCGGGCAGTCTGGTTTTTAATGATGTTACGACCCCCCAATTTTTCCGGGCCCAGTCGTCTTTTTTGCCACAAACCCGCTCCAAAAAACTCGCTCCAGGGCTCGCCGGCAGTGATACCCCAAAGCGACAGTACCAGTCGAGAAGTGTCCTCCTGAGTCGCTTTCCAGAAGTCCTGCCCCAGTTGCCGAGTTTTTGGGCGACCCCTCACTCGAGGGCACCAGCATGTTTTGTGCCCCAGGTTTTAGTGAAAAAACCCGCAGCGACTCCAAAGATTCTGCTTCCCCCCAACCGTTCCAAGGGACCGAACCCCCGTTACGTCAAAAGCTCAAAACCGCAGCGATGTCTCCCCTGTTGCAGTAACCCGTCCAACGCGGAAGGCGGCAGGGGGGGGGGTGAAATTGGGGTGTCACTGCCTAGAAAACGATGTTTTTGGGACACCCCACATGGGTTTTTTTTTCCCTCCCTGTAGGAAAATTTTTTTTTTTTTTTTATTCCATATGGGAATAAAATGGGTTTTTTTTTTGTGGGTTTTGTGGCCCCGTTTCTACGAGAAAGAGGGCCGAGTTTTTTTTTACTCCCCTATTGTTTTTCGTCCCGGGAAAGACGCGCGATAGGTGGCCGAAACCCTTTTGTAGACAGCCTGTACTGTCGCACAGAAAAGCCCATGCTGTCTGCCCCCGCTTAGTTCCCTTTTCGCGCCACTCAGGGGCCCGCCATCTATAGGGCCCTTTCCACTTCAGTATGCCCCCGACTTGCCCCCGCCCCTCACTCACACAGCGGGCCCGGCATCAAGAAAACCCAAAGGGCCCCCCAGCTCTCCTCGTGGGGAAGGCCCCCGCCCGGGCCATTTGGGGAAAAAACCACAAAAGGCCTGTGTAACCCACCTACGACTTAAAAAATAAAGTAAGAAGCCTCCGAAGAAGTATATCAATTTAAAAAAACCCCCTCAAAAGCTTTCCCAAAAAAAGGGGCCCTTTAAAAGAGGTTAGGGGGGGGGATGTGGAAGAGGGTTTGGGGGAGGAGGACAATGAAAAAACAACCACTGAAGAGCCTTTCAAATCATCTTTCCCAAAAACAAAGGGAAACCAGAACCCCGAGGAAAATGCTTCCAGAGGAAAGGGGGGAAGGGAAAAAGAGAAATTGCCCACTTTCAAAGATTAAAAGGGAAAAGTGGGGGAAAAGTGGGGTTTAACCCGCAAAAAACCCTTTTCAATGAAAAACACCCCCGACACCGCTTTCTGCAAACCGTGGGTGGTGACTATTACAAAGAAATTTCTATGGCCCATTTTTTGGAAAAATCTTAAAGAACGGGAGGTACAGAGCTCTATGGGGCAGATTTTTTTGTGCGACAGAGGTCCATTTAATCTCAAAACTGGTCCCAGTGGGATTAAAAGAAGAAGGGAATAAACCCCAGAAAAAAACTTAATACCTCAAGTCCTAATGGAAGGGGTTCCCCCTTCTAAACAAAAAACCCAAAATTTCCCCACTCCTTTTCCCCCTTTCCCCTCCCCTCCTCCCAACCCATCCCAATTTATCACCAAAAATTTCAATAAAGGTAAGTTCATGTATTCTATTTTTTAGTAGAGTGTAAAATTGGGGCATGTCCTTCTTTAGTTTTTTGTGTATTAAAATTTTTATTTCATGGGGGTAAAAATTTTTTTTTTTTTATACTTTTTGGGGGTCAGGAACGGAAAAATTTGATTTCCATTAATTTTTTATGGGGAAAATTTTTCGCCCCTTTCGATAAAATTTTTTGGGTTTACGATGAAACTCCAGGAACGAATTAAAAATTTGTAAGGCGGGGGTTTCCCCTGTATTTTTAAAAATTATGCTTAATATGTTTTTGGGGTGACGTCAAAATTTTTCCTAAAAGGGCGCCCTGCAAAGA
The DNA here is from genome assembly GCF_026875155.1 of Cherax quadricarinatus. Classification (NCBI taxonomy): domain Eukaryota; kingdom Metazoa; phylum Arthropoda; class Malacostraca; order Decapoda; family Parastacidae; genus Cherax; species Cherax quadricarinatus. The sequence goes on from NC_069402.1 coordinate 109,677,930, forward strand.
GAGTGAATTTTGTGTGAATATGGGGGAAAAGAAAGAATAAAGGTGAAAGTGTTTTTTTTTTTTTTTGGGTCACCCGGAGACCCCATTAGCAATGCCTTAGAAACTTTTTCCTCTCACAATCAGTTACAAATAAAGTCCCATCAAGGGGGGCAAAAAGGAAATGTAAACCCAAATAAAGTATAGTGGTTTTCCCAAAACAGTTTTATAGGTGGGGAAAACATGTGTTTTAAATGTTTGGGAGTGGGGGAGGGCAAATTTTCGATGTAAATAATTTTGCCGAACTTTGAAGTTTAGAAAATAAGAGATTCCGAGGAAAATGGTTAACCAGACTTGAGTCCGGGGGGGGAAATACAAATGTGTGCACCCCCCCTGAAAAAGTAGGGGTGTTGGGGGTTTAGAGGGTCAATCTGAACTGCCCAAAAACCCGCCCTTGGGTTCTGGGAAAAATGAGTGAACAAGAAAATGTAGAGAAAACTTATTTTCTTCCCTTTTTGTCCTTTTCCCTTTTAAAAAAGGGCAATAAATTGCCAACGGAATAAATAAAAGTAGCCAAAAATTGCTATTAAAAACTGTTCACATCCCAAAGGGCAGAAATGTTTTCCATTTACAAAAAAATGTAAAAGTGGACCCTTTTTAATCACCATAATTTGTTCCAGAAAGGGCCCGCCAAAAACCCAATTGGCCCAAAAACCGAAATAATTATTACCATAAAAATTAATGAAAAATCCCAAATAATGTAAAACAAAATTTAAATTTTTGGGTTTTTTGAAGGTTTAGTTTAATCATAGAATGATGAGGGGAAAAAAAGTGACTGGGGCCTTGAGGTTTTATGTGGGGAAAAAAAACGTAAACCCATGGAGGGAAAGAAAAGGGGAAAGTATGAAAGTATAGTAGTACCAACCCTTATTGGGTGGGGAAGCTTTGGGGTTTTAAAACTGCCCGCGAGGAGGCGGTTTGGAGGCAGTGGAGCTGTCCTGTCTAAGGGCAATGTGTGGTGTAAATATTATGCAGAAAATTCGGAGTGTGGAAATTAGGAGAAGGTGTGGAGTTAATAAAAGATATTAGTCAAAGGGCTGAAGAGGGGTTGTTGAGGTGGTTTGGTCATTTAGAAGAGAATGGATCAAAGTAGAATGACACGGAGAGCATATGAATCTGTAGGGGAAGGAAGGCAGGGAAGGGGTCGTCCTGGAAAAGGTTGGAAGGAAGGGGTAGAGGAGGTTTTGTGGGCGAGGGCTTGGACTTCCAGCAAGCGTGAATATGAGCGTGTTAGAGAGGAGTGAATGGAGACGAATGGTATTTGGGACCTGACTAGCTGTTGGAGTGTGAGCAGGGTAATATTAGTGAAGGGATTTGAGTAGTAGGTTGGTAGACAGCAACCACCCAGGGAGGTACTACCATTCTGCCAAGTGAGTGTAAAATGAAAGCCTGTAATTGTTTTACATGATGGTAGGATTGCTGGTGTCTTTTGTCTGTCTCATAAATATGCAAGATTACAGGTACGTCTTGCTACTTCTACTTACACTTAGGTCACACTACCCATTTATTTATACACATTCATCTGAGTTTTCTTTGATTTTATCTTAGTTCTTGTTCTAATTAACTTTTCCTTTTATATCCATGGGGAAGTGGAATAAGAATCTTTCCTCCGTAAGCCATGTGTGTTGTAAAAGTCAACTAAAATGCCAGAAACAATGGGCTAGTAACACCCTTTTCCTCTGTAATAATTACTAAAAAGAAGAAGAAGAAGAAAACTGTCAAAGTGGGAAATCTAAATGTGCATGGATGTTGTGCAAATGATAAGAAAGAGATAATTGTGGATGTTATGAATGAGAAGAAGCTGGATGTCCTGGCTTTAAGTGAAACAAAACTGAGGGGGTGGGTGAGTTCAGTGGAGAGGAATAAATGGGATTAGGTCAGGGTTTCTAATAGAGTAAGAGCTAAAGAAGGAGTAGCAATAATTTGAAGGATAAGAATATGGCAAGAAAAGAGGGACTATAAATGTATTAATTCAAGGATTATGTGGAGTAAAAATAAAGGTTGGATGTGAGAAGTGGGTTATAGTAAGCATATATACACCTGGGGAAGAGAGAAGTATAGAGAGAGAGAGAGATTTAGGGAAATGTTGAGTGAATGCGTGGGGAGTTTTGAACCAAGTGTGAGAGAACTTGGGGTTGGGGTTTTTAAAAATGTAAAGTGGGTTAAAGCTGTGGAGGGAGTAAAAGAAATTTGGGGTGCAAAGGGGTAAATAAAAATTTGGGGACCCTTTTAAATTGAGCTAGGTAGAAAAGGGTTTTAAAAGAAATACTTTATTTTATAAAAAAAAGGGAAAAATAAATATCCCAAGGTAGGGATGAAAGCCCCAATGAAAGTAGTTTGTTAGATTATGTTTTGGGTGGATAAAAGGGGTTGATGGGTAGGCTCCAGGATTTTCAAACGTTTAAAAGGGGGGAAACTGTTTATTGGGATCATTATCTAGTATCGTAACAGTTAGATTTAAGGGGAGATGGGAAAAGAGGAAAATGGCAACAAAAAAAATTAAAGGAACTTTGAAATGTATAAACCAAGGGAGGAGGAAGTTTTGGGTGAAAAAATAAGCAACAACTGGCAAAAAGGGGTGGGCTGGGGGCGGGTATGAGTGTGGGGGTTGAAGAGGGTTGGAAAAAGGTTTTTAAAAAGGGCAGTTTTAGAATGGGGGGGCAAAATTTTTGTGGTTTTTAAGGAGGCGGGGTGAAAGGAAAAAGAGGAGGGGATTTGGTGGAAAAAATGAAGAAAAGGGGTGGAAAAAAAAAAAAGGGTTTCCTTATAGAGGAAATTTACAAAGCAGAATTTGTTTTTAAAGAAGGGGAGAAAAAATAGAGGGGGAAAAGAAAGGTGAAAGAGTTGTGAAAGAGTGAAAAAAGAAGAGCGGATAAATAGGGGGGGAGGGGTTTAACGGGTCAAGAAATTTTAATGAAAATAAGAAAAAATTTGGAGCGGGGTTAAACAATTTAAAGGGAAAGCCTAGGGAACAAAAGGAAATTTGCCCCAGTTAAAAACAAAGTAGGGGATTAGTAAGGGGGAATTTGGGGGTTTTAGGGTAAAATTGGCAAGAATTTTTTTAGGAATTTTTAAAAAATTTTCGCGAAGAAAGGGAGGTATTAATTACTCTTTGGGGCAGGGAGGTATCCCACTTTTAGGAGTGAAGAAGAGCAGGATGTGAGTGTGGGGTAGGTGCCCCGAGGATTATGAAAATTTAAAAGGGGGAAAAAGCAGCGGGAAAACCATGGGACATGACAGAAAGAAAAAAGGGCGGGGGGGGACATATTTTTTTGGAAGGGTTTTTGGTTTTTTTTTTTTAATTTTTTTTTTTTTATTAACCAAAACGGGCCCAAATTTTCCCCCCCAAGGCGGGGTGGCCCAAAAAGAAAAACTTACACCTTCATTCCCCTCCATCATTTGGCCCTTGCCAAAGGGGTGTTTTTCCACTACAAGTTTTTAAAAACTGCAACTTTTAAAAAAACCCCCTCCTTCAGAGTGCAGGCACTACTTCCCATCTCCAACTCAAGCCCGGGCCCGGGCCGGGTTTTTTCCCTAAAACCCTTCAAAATTTTTACTTTGCTCACACTCCAACAGCACGTCAATTTAAAAAACCCACTTGCCTTTTTTTTCCCAACTCCTATCAAAACCCGCTCACAAAACCCCTGCGGGGAAGTCCAAGCCCGTTTCCCCAAACACAAAACCCCCCTTTTAAACCCCCCCCCCTTCCCCCAAACCTTTCCTGGGCCGGGACCCCTCCCCCCGCCTTCCTTCCACTACAGACTGATACCCCTCTTAAAAGTCATTCTTTTTTTCCCTCCATTTCTCTCTAAAATGTCCGAACCACCTCAAAAACCCTTCCTCACCCCTCTGGACAACAGTTTTGAAAATCCCGCACCTCCCCTAATTTTTCCAAAACTAAAATTTCCCCTCTGCATTAATTCAAAAACCACACATTCCCCCCTCAGACATAACAAACTCCACTTTCCCCCCGGCCTTCTCCTTTGCTGCAAAATTAACACCCATGCTTCAAAACCCATATAAGATGTTGGTAAAACTATACTTTTCCCTACATTTTCCCCCCTTTGGGGGTCCAAGGGGCAAAAATTTTTTTGGGCTTTCCAAAAAAACTCCTAAGTTTCCAAACCCCTCCCCCCTTTTTTCCCCCCATCAATTATGATTCCCTCATCTTTCATAGACCCATCCGCTGACACATCCACTTCCCCCCAAAAATCTAAAAACATTCACCTCCTCCATACTCTCTCCCTCCAATCTGTACCAATCTTTTATCACCTAATCTTTTTTTTATCCCCCAAAAAAACCTTATTCTTTCCCTGTATTCATTTAATTTTTCTTTTTTGCATAAAACCCCACCAAAAATTTTTTTCCCCCTCCACCAAACCTCTGCAACTTCTCTTTAGAAACTCCCAAAGCACAGTGTCATCAACAAAGAGCAAAAATGGACAACTCCCACTTTATGTTGATTCTTTATCTTTTTTAAACTTTCCCTAGCGTGTAAAAAAGGGTGAATGGAGACCAAAAGGTATTTTTTAGCAGGGCCCTTTCTGTCCACAGACAGCCCATCTTTCTGCCAGCTTAGTTTTATATTTCGCGCCACTCAGGTGCTGCCCTCAGTGCCAGGCCTCTAGGCAGGGACCCAGCCTGCCGGGCCCTGCCTCCCCTCTCACTCTCAAACAGTGGCCCCAGCAGGGGAAAAACAAATATATACTTCTCTTCGTGGGGGATGGCCCTCCCCCCCCATGGGCAACACACAAGCCTTGTAAACCCCCCACTACGGGCCTTTTTAATAAACAAAAAAAGCCTCCGAAAACGTATAAACATTAAAATCCCCGCTACCAGAATACCAAATAAAACCCCCATTATATATTGGGAACCCCGACGATCTGTTTTTGGGGTGTGGGGCAGGGTAATATTTTGTTAAGGGATTCAAAGGGGAAAATGGGTTAAATTTTAAAATTAAAACCCGACTTGAGGTCCTGGAAATGGGGGAATACAATCCCTGCACTCTAAAGGAGGGGTTCGGGGTAAAGGGAGTTTTGGGGGGATGAAAAATGGAAACGGTATATATATAATTGGGGCCCTGATATTATATTCTATAGGGAGTTTATTATTTTATTTTCAGGTCATTTTTTAAATTGTTTATTTTTATAGTATATGCTTCTAAACTGTTGTATCGGGGCACCTCTGCAAAACAGTGATTATGTATGAAGTGAAAGTGTTGAATGATGATGAAATATTTTCCGTTTTGGGGATTTTCTTTCTGGGTCGCCCCTGTCTAGGTGGGAGATGGCCGACTTGTTATAAAAAAAATAATCTTCGTTCCACACACCCAAAAATTTTCATAAAAAATACATTTTTAGAGATTAAATTATAGTTTTATATACACAAAACAATGAGAACTAAATAAAATAAATACATGAACAATTAACCCTTTCGGGGTTTTCGACGTACTAGTACGGCTTTACGCCCAAGGTTTTTGACGTACTAGTACGCATAAAATTTTCTAGCGTCCTCAAATCTAGTGAGAGAAAGCTGGTAGGCCTACATATGAAAGAATGGGTCTATGTGGTCAGTGTGCGCAGTATAAAAAAAAAAAATCCTGCCGCACACAGTGCGTAATGAGAAAAAAAAAAACAACTTTGACCGTGTTTTTGGTTTAAAACAGCGACTTTGCACTGTATTTTTGTATGGTATTTATTGTTGTATTCTAGTTTTCCTCATCTTATTTTATAGAATGGAAGACATATTACAGAAATTGAGATGATTTTGATTGGTTTCGCTGTCTAGTCCTTGTGGCTTAGCGCTTCTTTTTGATTATAATAATAATAATAATTTGATTGGTTTCACAATGAAAAGTACCTTGAAATTGAGCTCAAAGTAGCAGAAATGTTCGATTTTTGCCAAAGTTCAAGAGTAAACAAATCATGCCATGCATCCAATACACGTCAACTGGTGAATCTAATATCTTTTCACAAGTGTGCTGGTATTATTTATACCATTTCTACACTAATACAGTAGTCTGCATAACAGTAAATCTTCTATTTTTTGTGAGAATAAAAATTCAAAGTGAAAAGCAAAAGAAATGTAAGAGGGGCCTGGGGACGTGACTAATGAACAAAGGAAATGTTATTTTAGTGCCAGGAATGTCTTTCTTGTTTATTCTGGACCCTATTTGGAAATTGGCATCTTTTTTAAATTTGAGTGAAATTGGCAAAATTGCCAAATTCCTGACCACTTATTGGGTAGTTGAAATTGGTAAATGGGTGGTTTTTTGTACTCATTCGATAGAAAAAACAGAGTTCTAGCGAAATACAGTGGACCCCCGCATAGCGAACTTAATCCGTGCAAGAGGGCTGGTCGTTATGCGAAATGTTCGCTATGCGAATTAATTTTCCCCCATAAAAATAATGGAAATAAAATTTAATCCGTGCAAGACACCCAAAAGTATGAAAAAAAAATTTTTTTACCACAAAAAAATGTTAATTTTAGTACACACAAACTGAAAAAGGCATGCACAATTACATGACACTTACTTTTATTGAAGATCTGGTGATGATGATGGATGGGGGGAGGGGAGAGAGAGTGTTAGTGTTTAGAAGGGGAATCCCCTTCCATTAAGACTTGAGGAGGCAAGTCCTTTTCTGGGGTTACTTCCCTTCTTCTTTTAATGCCACTAGGCCCCTTTCAGAGCCCCACTGGACTTCTTTCGCAAAAAACATATCTTCCATAGGGCCTTTACCTCTCGCCCTTTTATGATTTGCCCAAAGGGTTCAAAAACATGCATTGTAAATCCCCAGCACGGTTTTGAAATAGCTGGGGGGGTGATTTTCATCAAAAAAGGTTTGCCCCTTCAAGCCTTTGCACACATTTCCTTAAATTTTTGAATGGCAATTCCTTCAATTTTTTCCCCCCCCCCTCCTTGAACCGTTTCCCCAGGTCTGGCCTCTTGCTCTTGAAGTTGATCTATCACTCACAGTGTTAGTTCTTCATTGTCCTCCCCACCAACTTTTCCAAAACATCCTCCCCCACTAACCTCCAACCCCAAGGATTTCCCCCAATTTCCCAAAATTGTTTCCTCAATGGTATACTACCCTCTCAGGTTAGCCTAAAAACCCTTCAAAATCCCTTTTGTCTACACATTCGGGCCACATTTCTTCCAAGCAGATTTTAGGTTCTCTTATCACCCCCCTCCCAAGCCAAAACCTATAAGGTTTACACAACTGAGGTAAAAAAAGTGATCCTTCCAAAATTTTTTAGAGTCAATCCAGGTCTGGGTCATTTCAAAGCACTTTTGAAACAGAGCTTTTTGACAGTTTCTTGAAGGGGAAATGCCCTGCTGGTCCAGGGGCGGGGAGAGGAGTGGTATTGGGAGCAAAACTTAAACCTTAATGAAGCCCATGCCCCATAAAGTCCCTGCCACGCCGAGGATGACCAGGGGCTTTTCAAAACACCAGGGGGCACTTAAGGTCAAATTTCTTTTCATTTAGGTAATCTTTCACTTGGGGGGCAAATGCAGGTAAAACCAGTTTAAAAAATTCCCTAGTGACCCTGCCCTTACTTTTTGGCCCCCACGCACACACAAATTATCCTTAGGACATTCTTTTGCCTGAACCTCGGGGATTTTCAGAGTGATACACTAATAAAGGTTTAAACTTTGCAATCACCACAGCATTGGCACACATCAAAAAAGAAGCCTGTCTTTCAAGGCTTATGTCCGGGGAACCCTTTTCCTCCTGAGAATGGGGTCCTGTTTGGGCATTTTCTTCCGAACACCCCTTTTTCATCAAATTAAACACTTGTTCGGTTCCAGTCCTTCAGTTTATGTACTCCTTTGAATTCATCCATATTTTCAGCCGCTTTTTGGCCCGAACGGGCAGCCCACCATGCCGTACACACATGGATGCCACCCCTTTCTTAAATCTCTCAAACCAACCTTTGCGGGCCTTAAAATTCCTCACACACACTATTTTGCAGGAAAATTTTTTTAATAAATCGTCATGCAACTTTCCTACCCTTTTTCACAAAATGTTGAAAAAACGCATCTCCTCTACTTTTTTTTTCATTATCCACACCAATAAGAGTCTCTCAACATTTTCCCATCACTTGCATTTTTGTTTAAAAACACATTTTAAACCTTTGGAAACAACAGCTTCCTTGATTCCTTTTTTCTTGCCCACAATAGAAGCGTGGTTGTTTTGGGTTTCTTGTACAACCTGCCCGGTCGTGTACGACTCCACTTTCAAACTTATAAATGATCTCTTTCTTAATTTCAATGGTATTTTTTCCCCTTTTGAGGGTGGGGTTTGGCACAGAAGCTTCGGGGCCCCCAGGGTCACTTATTTTCCCCACAAACAGCACCGAAAACACTGTAATAATACGAAATATTCCGAGTGTATGCTTAAATTTTCCCCCGCGGAGGCTAGCTGGTAAACAATGGACGGGGCGGCACATGGGGCGGCTGGGGCCCACATTGGGGAACGCGTCTCGACGAAGTTCGCTGACGGGTTTTTGTCCCTATGGGGGGGCAAAATTTTAGCGAACAAAGCGTTCGCTTGGGGTTTGTTCGCAAACAAGGCGTTCGCTATGCGGGGTCCACTGTAGTTTGATTTTTTTCGATAGTACACTGGAACTGGCCAAAAATGGGGCTCAAAGGGGGCAAAATGCTGATGCAAAACATCTCGAACCGCTAACTTCACAAAAGCAAATTCCATAATTTTTTCCAAAAAATTTTCATACTTTTGGTGTCTTTAAGCCCGGGGAAAAGATTCTCTATTTTTTCAAAATTTTTTTTTTTTTTTTTTTTAATTTTTGGCAACCCTGAAACAAGTCTCTGAGAGGGCCGGTGCCCCCTCAAAGGGTTAAATCAGTATTACATCCCTTTTATTGAAGACTTTGTTGGCTTAGGAAGATAGGGAGGGGGAGAGGGGAAGGAGTTTATTGTTTGGAAGGGTAATCCCCTTCCAAAAAGGACTTCAGGTATCAAGGCCCTACGGGGGTTACTTCCCTTCTTAGTCTTTTAATCCCACGGGAGAGCTTGAGTGCACGGACTCCGCACACAAAAAATTTTGTCAAGAAGGTCTTTTTTCTGGTGTCCTTTAGATTTCCCAAAGTGGGAAATTCTGCCACTAAACCCTTTTTGCGATGTAGCTGTTTCAGCTTAGTCGGGGTATATTTCTCCCAAAAGCTTCATCCTAGCCCACACGCACAAATCTCCTTTTTTCCCGAAAAGGCACCTCCTTCACCTCCTTCCTCACCCTCTGAAACAAGTTCCTGGCGTGGTCTGTTGCTTTTCCAAAAGGATCCCTTTTGCAGCCTTCAGTGGTTAGCTTTTCCCCTTGGGCCCTCCAAAAACCCTTCCACATCCTCACCACTAACCTCCAGCCCCATGGGCTTGCCCAGAGACACAATGGATGCCACAACAGGTTGGGGTCCCGGGGTCACCCCAAACCCTTCAGAATCCCTCTTTGGACACTTTTGGCCACAATTTTCCCCAAGCAAGTTCAAAGTCCGGGAAGCACTCCCTCCCAACCCTTACCTATAAGGCTTATGCAATGGTGGATATTTAAGTGATTCGCATACAACTGCTTTGCCTTCTCACAAATCACTGACTCCGCTAATTGTTTTTTCCTGATCTACAACAATAATAACTTTTTCCATATCTTCCATTATTGGGTGACCTCTGTTTCCTATCACATTTACTCCTTTGCAACCCTTTCCCTTTATTTGTTTTTTTTCTTTGCTAGGGTGGAAGTGTGGTAGATTTGTTTTTTCCCAACACCAGAATTCCAACCTTTGCATGCCACTCTCAAAATTTTTTAACACTTCTCTCTTAAAAACCCCCTTTTAGGGGCCAAGGAAAAAACAAAGGGGTGCCCCAGGTCCAAAAAATTTTAAAAAAAAAAAAAAAAAAAAAAAAAAAAAAAAAAAAAAACAGAATTAAAGAGTATATTTTTTTAAGGAATAAAAAAACCAAAAACAAAAAAAGAATTTTTTGATCAGTACTTTCCGGGGTACTGCCGAGAATGCCCAAAAAAACATGGGTGGCGGGAACACCGACATTTTTCCCCAACCCATTACTTTTTTTACGTTTTTTTTTAGTTTTTTTTTCTTTTCAATTTTTTCTTTTCCTATTTTAAAATTGCGGCCTGAGAACCATACAGTAATAAGATAAAAAAAATCACTGTATTGAACACAAAACCCCACAAAGTTATTATCATATTATTGTTTTACCCCCCTTTTTTTATTACAAAAACAGCCAAAATTTTTAAAATACAATGTTTTATCATATTTTACATATTCAAACAGGAAAATCTTTTTGAACTGCTGGAGCTTGGCACCCTTGAAAAAGGCACCCGCACAGAGTCCTTACATTTCCTCGCACAAAACCGAGTTCTTTGCGCTTTGTTTCCGTCGTTTTGTTTGTGCATAGACTGCATCCTTCTGACAAATTTCTTTTTAGTTGCAGGAAGCGTATTATGAAGTGATCACCTTTCCCTCCTCAAACGCTTGGTATATCCTGAGGGGTTCGAGGACGGTTTTTATAGCAGTGTTTTCCCCGGTATTTCACTGAGATTGTCTGACAACAAACAAAAAATTTACCATACGGTGGTCTGTTTTCCCTCTTTTACTTGGTACATATTTTAAAGCATTGAGCATTTAAATGTCCAGAATGGGAAAAAAAGTTTCATGTACCACTTGAACCTTACAACACAATAACAAAAACCCAAACTGCATGCCCATTTGTCAACCAACACTTTTTTGTTAAATCAATTACTTTATTGGTTTTCGAATATGTTCATTTGTTATTCTATCAACTTCCACTGCTTGCATTTCGTTACGGTTTTAAAGATTTTCAACAAATTTACAACTTTTTTGTCAGCCACCATATGCCAAGAGTCATTTTACGTGAACACCGACCTCATCACCACAAGCACCTTTCGTTGAACTGGCATAATTTTTTGATTAGAACACACTGTGCCACACAAAATCTGTCTTTCCACTCGCAAAAATCACTGATAAAGGGGTTGTGTACCCGTTATCTTTAAATAAGTATCCCCTTACCAAAATAAGGGCCATCATGCTTTTTCCTACGTCAACGAATATCCCAAAAACATCCGGTATCTTTCAAGGTTTTACTTCCCGGTTATACAACAACATCAATACCAGGGGCCACTGTCCCATTCATAATACAAACAGTTTTAAAACCAAAGCACTTCCTCTTGCCAGTATATACTGTTTGAATGACAGCTACCTTTTAACAAATCAAAGATTTGTCAAGTACAAAATTCTTGAATGAATAAAAATACATGTTGAACTTTTCTTTCAGATACATAAAAAAATTTTTTAATCTTGTATAACCTGTTTACTTCTGTCAGGCCCGGTTTTTTCAGAGAAGTGCAAATACGAATAGTAAGAAAACCTGTTCACGGGGTGATTTCACTGAAACCCGGGTAAAATTAGCCGATCTGTGGGCCAGTGTGCTTTTTTTTAAATTTTGCTTATAGACATGAGGCATAAGCTTATTTTGCAAAAAGCAAAAACATTTCTGCAACAGCATCTCTTTCCACCGGGTTCTTGACTGGGTGATAAATCGTATTTGCCATGGGGTACTCAAAATACTTTTTCTTTTTCCCTGACAAAGTTTCCATCAAGGGCTGGTCAAAAAATAGTTCAAAAAATTTCCGTTCTTGGCATAGTTCCCAAGGGGACAATAGGGAGAATTCCACTTTTAGAGTCACAAAGTGGGGGGGCTTGGGAAAAATTGGATTTTTCTGCCAAACCCAATACGGTTTTTTGGGGGATCTGGACAAACATAGCTGGTTGTGCGGTATTGTGGTGGGGTGGTGGGTGACGCCCGCTTTGGCCTTGAAAAATGAGGAGTCAGCCGTGGGGCCCAGCCTGGGGTGGTTTAGTCACCATGGCCGTGGGACTACCATCCCACTACCACCACCCACTGATGCCCGTGGGTATCCCCAAGTTAGCCACATCAACCTCACTTTTTACTGTCATTCCGATGTAGGGGCCCGGGTACCTGGGATGTACTCCGGGTTTTTTTCCCCTCCCTGGGTACGCATAGGGGGAAAACTACCCCGGGGCATGCGGGGGCGATAACCCCACGCTTTACTGGTGAATTTTCCCTCACTATTACTACTCGAAAAATCGTCAAAAGCAAAAAACACAATCCCGTCACTATCCATCATTACGAAATCAAGGCCTGGGCCCCGGAAAAAAAATAGTTACCTCTTTCGATGAGGACAACGACCAGACTGAGGATGCCCACACCAAGGTTGAGGATCAACAGGGGTTTTTTCACAATTATGAATCCTGGTCATTCTTTCGGTCACTAAACGATCAAAGCCAAAGAATTCGTCTTCATTCCACTTCCTCAGAGTCAAACTATAGATAGGAAAGGAAAATCCCAATTTTTCCCTTGGGTGAGAGCGCCTTGCGACAGGGGATGGGGAACAAAGGTAACCGAGCCGGGGTTCCCAAACAAAACGACCCTAAATTTTTTTTTTTTAAGGCGCACACACAAAAACGCAGACCCATTCTCTCACGTAGGCCTACGAGCATTTTGCGCTAAATTTGATGCCGCTAAATTTTTGGGGTAATCAACAGTTTGGACCCGAACTAAAGCCATAGATCTATGCACGGACCTGAAAGGGGTTAAAACCCCTCGCTTTTTCACTTTTTTTTTCCACAGGGAAATTTTTCTAGAAACTTTTTTTTCGGGCCCGCTTACTTTTTCACAGTTGCATTAATAAATAACAAACAAAAACACTGATGTAATTTCAAAAAGTTTGATAATGACAGAAGCTTCCCCCGGCCAGCAACACAGCTACACTGACTCGGAAAGCACGAGTGTCACTGGCCGAAAACTCCAATACAGCCCAAATTTTGAAATAACAGCCGATAAATGGAACCAAAAACCCCCCCGATCAAAAAGGTCGATAAGCGAATGGCCGATAATCGAGGTTCCCCTGTATTCACTTCAAAACCTTTATTAAAAAAGTTTTTCCTTGGACCCTGGTGCTTCAAATACATGAAGTACGAATTTTAGGGATTCGACCCCGGGCTGAAATTATTCAAAAAGGTCCTAAGTGAATGCATTCCTGTCAATTTTCCTTAAGTTATAGACAGTCAATCGCCTTCTTACTACAGTTAGTAAACACTTTAGTGAACAATTCTATTTTTTTTTTTACCTTAAAGCCATGATAAAGCATAGAAAATATTTTAATTCAGTGAATGCTTTAAGAATATTATAAAATTTCTCTCCCAAATACAATACAGTGGACCCTCGGCTAACGATAATAATCCATTCCTGAGAGCTCATCATTAAATGAAATTATCATTAGCTGAATTAATTTTCCTCATAAGAAATAATGGAAATCCAATTAATCCGTTCCAGACAGCCAAAAGTATTAAAAAAAATAATTTTTTTTTCACGAAATATACATTTCCCTACAATGAAAACAATGAGACATGCACAATAATTAAATAAATAAATGTTAAAATGACACTTACCTTTATTGAAGAGTACTGATGAGTGATGAGACTGTTTTTCTTGAACACTCTGGGATTTTCAGAGTGATACATGAGTAAAGTCTTCACTTTGCAATCCCCACTAGCATTACAACAAAACAAGAAAGTTAGCCTGTCTTTCATAGGCTTTTATCCTGGGAGTGCCTTTTCCTCCTGAGTAATGTAGGTCCTGTTTGGCATTTCCTTCCAGAACAGGCCTGTTTCGTCACAATTGGGGTTGGAATTTTTCAGCTTCGCCATGCCTTATCACACTGTGTATGCCAATACGATTCTTAAATCTCTCAAAACAACCTTTGCTGGCCTTAAATTCACCAATATGAGCACTAGTTCCAGGCATTTTTTCCTGTTCACCTGGGTGTTAGTCGACTGGTGTGGGTCGCATCCTGGGGGACAAGATTAAGGACCCCCATGGAAATAAGTCAGACAGTCCTTGATGACTCACTGACTTTCTTGAGGTATCCTGGGTGGCTAACCCTCTGGGGTTAATTGTTTCTCGGTAATTGTTTCTTATTAAGCCACACCAACAACGGTCTCTCCATATCTTCGAGTAGTACAGCTGACGGTGGTGCAGCAACAGCTGACAGTGGTGCAGCAACAGCTGACGGTGGTGCAGCAACAGCTGACGGTGGTGCAGCAGCAGCTGACCATGGTAAGATATAGTATTTCTCACCCTTTTTACCACAGGGTTGGCACTAGAAGCTTTCTTTGGCCCCATGGTGGTTTATTTAGCAGTTACAAGCACTATAAAGAATGGAATAATACAAAATGTATCGAATGTATGCATGAAACCAGCCACCCTGCTTGTAAACAATGACGGCAGGGCAGCTGAGGCACTCAGGCTGGACGGACAGGTTTGGAATGAATCATGTTGGGCGAGTTTATTATCTTTAGCCAGGCCAAAATTTTTACGCTCAAAAGCTTCGTTGGGCGGATTTAATGTTATGCGATGCGTTCGTTAGCCGAGGGTCCACTGTACTTCAATACAGTACATTTATACCAAAGACCTCTTGGGAAAATGTAAAATACACCGAGGCTCCTGCTAAATATCCGGTGTTTTCCTCTTAAAGTTTCTGATACAGAAGAGCTTTCAATATGAACAGGTTATCATCCAACAGAAGAATATTGCCATTTCATGTAATAGGAGAATATTGCTAATGTAAGAACAATTTTAACTTTAACTGTCCAACAAGTTTTAATGCTTCTGGGTAATGAGAGACTAGGAACAACAGCATATAGACATGCAAATATGTGGGAACTTGTACATTTCTTTATATTTCAGAAATTTTCCAAACGAAATCACTGGAGGGTTGAGCTGTACATAGATGCACCATCACACAGTCAATGCCTTCATCATCTCTTACCTTCAGTTGTTGGTTCTCTGTAGAAAGAGCTGCAATCTCTTCTCCATGGCAGACAGAGATGCTTTCCACCTCTTGCTTATGTCGCTGCACCTCCTCCTCCATGTGAACCTTCATCTCCTCAATGAGATTCCGCCGACTCTCAGCCAACTAAATAATGGAAAGCAGATATTAAATGACAGGCATTAAATTACTACTGAATATGCTAGCGTCATTAAAAGAAAAAAAAAAAAGCTCTCATCACAGAATCCTGAAAACAATTACATATTCTACTCTTATATCTTCCATAATCACTCTCTGTTCTACTAAATTATCTTTAGTTGCCACTTGTCTTCAGTCACCCATCACTATATACTGTGCACTGGAGAGATGTGTAGAAGTAAGACAACAGATCCTTAGCACCGATCTGACAGTGGTTACTTATTCAGTGAGTAAGTTATAACATTATATTAAAACCTATGTCAGGAGTCATTTTCCTTGACAAAGAAAAAGCACCATTACTTAGCTCACAGGTATAAACATTATTTAGTTTCATACATCATACAATAGGTGCTCAATAGCATTTAAAAAGTTTTTCTGACTACACAAAGAAAATCAACTGAAGGTGGAACTGTAATATATTGTATTTACAAATAGTATTCAAATCCAGAAAAAAAAACAAGAACCATACAGAAAAAAAGTAAAGTGAATAGAATACTACTTGGAAAACTGGAAAACTAAATTAAAAGAGCATAAAAGTATAATTGTCGCCGTTGCCCAGCGGTGAGAGGAGCGACTCACTGCTGAGGTCCAGGGAATAAACCCTGGACTTTAATATAAAAAACTTTTATAGGTAGTAGGTTGGTAGACAGCAACCACCCAGGGAGGTACTGCCATTCTGCCAAGTGAGTGAAAAACGAAAGCCTGTAACTGTTTTACATGATGGAAGGATTGCTGGTTTCTTTTGTCTGTCTCATAAATATGCAAGATTACAGTTACGTCTTCCTACTTCTACTTACACTTAGGTCACACTACACGTTTATTTATACACACTCATCTGAGTTTTCTTTGATTTTATCTTAGTTCTTGTTCTAATTACTTTTCATTTTATATCCATGGGGAAGTGGAATAAGAATCTTTCCTCCGTAAGCCATACATGTTGAAAAAGTCAACTAAAATGCCGGGAACAATGGGCTAGTAACCCCTTTTCCTGTAATAATTACTAAAAAGAAGAAGAAGAAGAAAATTGTCAAAGTGGGAATTCTGAATGTGCATGGATGTTGTGCAAATGATAAGAAAGAGATGATTGTGGATGTTATGAATGAGAAGAAGCTGGATGTCCTGGCTTTAAGTGAAACAAAGCTGAAGGGGATAGGTGAGTTTCAGTGGAGAGGAATAAATGGGATTAGGTCAGGGGTTTCTAACAGAGCTAAAGAAGGAGTAGCAATAATGTTGAAGGATAAGCTATGGCAGGAAAAGAGGGACTATAAATGTATTAATTCAAGGATTATGTGGAGTAAAATAAAGGTTGGATATGAGAAATGGGTTATAGTAAGCGTATATGCACCTGGGTAAGAGAGAAGTATAGAGGAGAGAGAGAGATTTTGGGAAATGTTGAGTGAATGCGCGGGAAGTTTTGAACCAAGTGTGAGAGTACTTGTGGTTGGGGATTTTAATGCTGAAGTGGGTAAAAATGTTGTGGAGGGAGTAGTAGGTAAATTTGGGGTGCAAGGGGTAAATGAAAATGGGGAGCCTTTAATTGAGCTGTGTGTAGAAAGAGGTTTGGTAATAAGTAATACATATTTTACGAAAAAGAGGATAAATAAATAAACAAGGTATGATGTAACACATAATGAAAGCAGTTTGTTACATTATGTGTTGGTGGATAAAAGGTTGATGGGTAGGCTCCAGGATGTACACATTTATAGAGGGGCAACTGATATATTGGATCATTATCTAGTTGTAGCTACAGTTAGAGTAAGAGGAATATGGCAACATGAAGTAAGAGGGAGGTGAAAGTGTATAAACTAAGGGAGGAGGAAATTCAGGTGAAATATAAGCAACTATTGGCAGAAAGGTGGGCTGGTGCAGGTATGAGTAGTGGGGGATGGGGTTGAAGAGGGTTGGAATAGTTTTAAAAATGCAGTAGTAGAATGTGGGGTAGAAGTTTGTGGTTATAGGAGGCTGGGTGCAGGAGGAAAGAGGAGTGATTGGTGGAATGATGAAGTAAAGGGTGTGATAAAAGAGAAAAAGGTAAATGCTAGGGTGTTCAGGAAAGGGGTGGGATTAAATTATGGGGAATCAAATTCAAAATGGGAATTGACACAGTTACTTTTTGCTGATGATACTGTGCTTATGGGAGATTCTAAAGAAAAATTGCAAAGGTTAGCGGACGAATTTGGGAGTGTGTGTAAAGGTAGAAAGTTGAAAGTGAACATAGAAAAGAGTAAGGTGATGAGAGTATCAAATGATTTAGATAAAGAAAAAATGGATATCAAATTGGGGAGGAGGAGTATGGAAGAAGTGAATGTTTTCAGATATTTGGGAGTTGATGTGTCAGGAGATGGATTTATGAAGGATGAGGTTAATCATAGAATTGATAAAGGAAAAAAGGTGAGTGGTGCATTGTGGTATATGTGGAGGCAAAAAATGTTATCTATGGAGGCAAAGAAGGGAATGTATGAAAGTATAGTAGTACCAACACTCTTATATGGGTGTGAAGCTTGGGTTGTAAATGCTGCAACGAGGAGGCGGTTGGAGGCAGTGGAGATGTCCTGTCTAAGGGCAATGTGTGGTGTAAATTATTTTTTTATTTATTATCACACTGGCCAATTCCCACCAAGGCAGGGTGGCCCGAAAAAGAAAAACTTTCACCATCATTCACTCCATCACTGTCTTGCCAGAAGGGTGCTTTACACTACAGTTTTTAAACTGCAACATTAACACCCCTCCTTCAGAGTGCAGGCACTGTACTTCCCATCTCCAGGACTCAAGTCCGGCCTGCCGGTTTCCCTGAACCCCTTCATAAATGTTACTTTGCTCACACTCCAACAGCACGTCAAGTATTAAAAACCATTTGTCTCCATTCACTCCTATCAAACACGCTCACGCATGCCTGCTGGAAGTCCAAGCCCCTCGCACACAAAACCTCCTTTACCCCCTCCCTCCAACGTTTCCTAGGCCGACCCCTACCCCGCCTTCCTTCCACTACAGACTGATACACTCTTGAAGTTATTCTGTTTCGCTCCATTCTCTCCACATGTCCGAACCACCTCAAACAACCTTCCTCAGCCCTCTGGACAACAGTTTTTTGGCAATCCCGCACCTCCTCCTAACTTCCAAACTACGAATTCTCTGCATTATATTCACACCACACACTGCTCTCAGACATGACATCTCCACTGCCTCCAGCCTTCTCCTCGCTGCAACATTCATCACCCATGCTTCACACCCATATAAGAGCGTTGGTAAAACTATACTCTCATACATTCCCCTCTTTGCCTCCAAGGACAAAGTTCTTTGTCTCCACAGACTCCTAAGTGCACCACTCACCCTTTTCCCCTCATCAATTCTATGATTCACCTCATCTTTCATAGACCCATCCGCTGACACGTCCACTCCCAAATATCTGAATACATTCACCTCCTCCATACTCTCTCCCTCCAATCTGATATCCAATCTTTCATCACCTAATCTTTTTGTTATCCTCATAACCTTGGTGTAAATATTATGCAGAAAATTCGGAGTGTGGAAATTAGGAGGTGTGGAGTTCATAAAAGTATTACTCAGAGGGCTGAAGAGGGCTTGTTGAGCTGGTTTGGTCATTTAGAGAGAATGGATCAAAGTAGAATGACATGGAGAGCGTATAAATCTGTAGGGGAAGGAAGGCGGGGTAGGGGTCGTTCTCGAAAAGGTTGGAGGGAGGGGGTAAAGGAGGTGTTGTGGGGGACGGGTTTGGACTTCCAGCAAGCGTGCGTGAGCATGTTCGATAGGAGTGAATGGAGACAAATGATATTTGAGACCTGATGAACTGTTGGAGTGTGAGCAGGGTAATATTTAGTGAAGGGATTCAGGGAAACCGGTTGTTTTATATAACTGGACTTGAGTGTTGGAAATGGGAAGCACAATGCCTGCACTCTAAAGGAGGGGTTTAAGATATTGGCAGTTCGGAGGGATATATTGTGTCTTTTTATACGTATATACTTCTAAACTGTTGTATTTTGGGCACCTCTGGAAAAACAGTGATTATGTGTGAGTGAGGTGAAAGTGTTGAATGATGAAAGTATTTTCTTTTTGGGGATTTTCTTTCTTTTCGGGTCACCCTGCCTCGGTGGGAGACGGCCGACTTGTTAAAAAAAAAAAAAGTACTACAGAAAATGAAGTTCTCTAGAGGAAGAACTAATTGAAAAAAAAAAATACATTTTTACATAGAGAGCAAAAAAGTGTTAACCCTTTGACTGTTGCGGCCGTATATATACGTCTTATGTCCTGGTGTCGCAAAATTTAAAAAAAAAAAAAAAAATATTTTTTCTTATGAAATGATAGAGAATCTTTTCCCGATTGTAATGACACCAAAAAAATCGAAATTTGATGGAAAACTGACGGAATTATGCTCTCGCGAAGTTAGCAACCTCGGCGCCATTTACAAATCAGCGATTTCGCCCGCTTTGAGCCCTATTTTTGGCTAATTCCATTGTTCCAGTCGCCCAAACTCATAGCTATTTCTTTAGAACTCCATTTTTTCTATCGATTGAGTACAAGAAACTGCCCATTTACCGATTTCAACTACCTAATAATGTGGTCAGAAATTTGCAATTTGGCCAATTTCACGAAAACTAAAAAATATGACAATTTCAAATAAGGTCCAGAATGAACAATGCAGACATTCCTGGCTCTAAAATAACATTTTCTTTGCTCATCAGTCGTGTTTCCAGGCCCCTCTGATATTACTCTTGCTTTCTATTTTGAATTTTTATTCAAACAAAAAATTGAAGACTTACTATTATGCAGACTACTGCAATACTGTAATAATTGTATAAATAACATCAACCCATCATGACTGCATATTAGAATGGCTAGTTGGACATTTACTGGAAAATGGCATCATTTGCTTACTTTGAACATTGGCAAAAATCAAACATTTCCCCTACTTTGAGCTCCATTTCTAGGTTCTTTTATAGTAAAAATCAATCAAAATCATCTCTATTTCTATAATAGTCTTCCATTCTATCAAATGAGACCAAGAAAACGAGAATACAACCATAAATACTATACGAAAATAGACCACAAAGTCGGCATTTAATTAAAAAAAAACGGTCGGAGTTTTTTTTTCTCATTATGCACTGCGTGCTCCAGGATTTTTTTTATATGGTGCACACTGACCACACAGACCCATTCTCTCACATGTAGGCCTACCAGCTTTCTCCTGCTTGATTTGAAGCCGCTAGAATTTATGAGTATATATACGTCAAACACGGTACCTCGTAAGACGTATATATACGGCCGCGACAGTCAAAGGGTTAATAGAAGCCATCTTCAAAGGATTGCATTAATTTTCATTGATAAAACAAAGATTCAAGACAAGACAAGCATGTCAACTGTGTGACAAAACAAAAATTCTCTACAAGCCTCATCAAACCTGTTGAGGTGCCATCTCTTACCACCCTCCATTTAGGTTCTTAACAGTGAAGTAAACTAATATTACAACATCACCACACTCATCCCAAGAACTGCGTTACCTTTGTTTGGTCTCCAAGTTGTATTTGTAGTGAATCTAATTTAATGGTAAGCTCAGCAACTTCTTGTTGAAGCTCTCCTTTCTCTCTTTCAAAAGCATCTTTCTGTTCTATCAAGTGTGTAATTTCATTTGTTAGCTGCTGCACTTTCTCTTGTATTTCTGAAAATTTTCAATACAATTATTCATCATTCTTAGCATTTTACTAAACAAGTTCTTATAAATAGCAAATGTTGACAATTTAGGTATACAGAAGGGCTCCACTTACATGACAAGTTAGGTTCCAGGCTACTGCCATAAAGTGGAACACCATTTTTTTTTTCACTTATAAATGCATATAAATGCCAGATAACAAACCATACCAAGGGTGGAATTAGAACCCACGATCAGAGTCTCAAAACTCCAGACCGACGCATTAGCTACTGGCCAGCTAGTTTCAATAAGATTCATCCAACTAGGTATATTTCTACACCATAGTAAAGTTAACATAGGCACCACTGTGACCACAAATGCAAGTTTTTACAGACGAATCTCTCGCTAGCATGGCTGTGAC
Organism: Cherax quadricarinatus; assembly: GCF_026875155.1. Taxonomy (NCBI): domain Eukaryota; kingdom Metazoa; phylum Arthropoda; class Malacostraca; order Decapoda; family Parastacidae; genus Cherax; species Cherax quadricarinatus. The sequence continues at coordinate 109,699,132 of NC_069402.1, forward strand.
AAACTCTAGCTCAAGTCCCCTCAAAGCCATCAACATGACTCACAAAATCATAATGACAACAATTGCAAATAAACTATACCACGGGTGGGATTAGAACCCGTGATCAAGGTCTCAAAACAGCCATGCTAGCGGAGATTCGTCTGTAAAAACTCGCATTTGTGGTCACAGTGGTGCCTATGCTAACTTTCCTTTGGTGTAGAAATGTACCAAGTTGGATAAATCTTATTGAAGCTAGCTGGCCCAGTGGCTAACGTGAAGGTCTGGAGTTCTGAGACTCTCTGATCGCGGGTTCTAATCCCACCCGTGGTATGGCTTATTTGCAATCATGTCATTACAATTTCATGAGTCATGCCAGATAACAAGTTTACACTAACATATATTAAGTCAGCAATCGAATCGAATCGAATCGAGGACGACGAGAGCTGTCATAAGATGGGAAGGAAGAAGGATAAGTAAGGATGGAAATAACTGGAAAAGGATGGGAAGGAGGGGAAGAGGAGGAATCAAGGTAAGTGGCCCAACCACTTTGGGACATGTGTTACTGAAGTACTGGAGGCGTAGATGGAGATGTATTTCAGAAATACTGACGAAGACGATGTAGAAGGCAACAGGAACTCAGCAGGTGCTGGCTGCATCTTGCTGGATGGATGATTACTGCAACTTGAATGATGATAGGCAGCTGCAGGCGATATGGAAGGAGCTCATCGTTGATTGGTCAGTTCATAGAGGTTTGGTGTTTACCTGGAGTCATGGCGTTGTTTTACGATTCAGTTCCGTTTTCAAGACATTTAAAACGTTGTAGAGGGAGCAAATTTATACGTGTCAGCAAGTGTTTTTGGCTGGAATCTTCTAGTTGGTCTACAATGGCCTTTAGAATAGTAGAAAGTTCAATTGTATGAAGAGTTCCAGCTGAGCAGGAAGAATCGATGGTAAACTTGACTTTCTTCTCGATGAGGTGAGAATAAAGTTCATGAAGCGGCATGTCTTGATGATATTTTTCTGTAGTGTAGAAGTTGATTCCAGTCCATGAAGTATATTTTTTAATATCTTCATCTTTATCATGTCGAGAGTTGTGAGATGATGATTTTTTTGCTGTTTTTTCTTTCTTGTTAGGTATTGTTGAAGGAGGAAGTGAATATTCATTGTCATTTTCAGTAGACGAATAGGAAAATGTTTCTGGTGACAAGGCTTCTGATTGGTCGGTTTCAATGAGGAGTGGTGGCGGTGAAGGCTTCTCATTGGGCGTTGTTGGAGTGACGTCACTAGTTGATGGTGGTGTTGGATCTGCTACATCCGAGGTTGTGACTAAGTCTTTGGTGAATTTGAGAATTTCTTCAGAAGGTGGCGATGCTGGAAATGTGAATGATGGCATGTTATTTAATGCAAATAACTCGTTGATGGTAGAGTTAAAAGATCCAGGTACAGCCATGTTCTGCATGTGAGCGTATAGTAGACAATAGTGGATCTTCGCTATGTCACATGTTGGAGGAGTGATGGTGGTGGAGGCGGGCTGAGTAGTTGCTTGAAGTAATTTTGTAGTGTCTGCTTGCAACTTTGCAATTGCGGCATACGTTGGTGTGTTGTTGGTAGATTTTTTCTTTGTTGCATCTTGTTGTTTCTTCATAATATCCTTTCTTGTAGGACATTTTGCTGCCAATGTATGATGATCATTACTTTTGCAGTTTAAACATGCTGGTTGTGTTGGAGCAGCAGCGGTACAGGAACTGAAGGTGTGGCCCTCACTACCACATGTAGTGCAGAACTTTCTTGTCTTTTACTGGACATGCTTTGGTGGTGTGAAGATAAGAATAGCAGTTCCAGCAATGTTGGATTTAGTGGTATCTCTCTGCTTCTATATAGGTGGGACTGATGTAGTAGTAGTAAATAGCAAGACCTTCGTTCAGAGCAGTGGCAGCCATGTTCACGTCGGTGAAGGTGACCTTGAGCATAGACGATGCATTCGGGATTTTGGTAATGCTATCAACAGTAGCCCAAGTATTTTGCGTTTCAATGGATGACTTGAGTTCAGCAATTGATTGAGAAGTCAGAATCTTGTCCAGTTTTTTTAGGAATACTGATTTTCTTGCCCTGAGGGCAGGAGAGGATGTAACAGTAAATCCTTGAGCAGTAAGAGTAGTGGTGGCTTCTGTGGTGAGTAACTTCTCTGCTTCAGCATCATCGTGACATACAACAATGAATGCTTCTTTCAGTGACAAAATAGCATTGAATTTCACTTGCAATGCTTTCTGCACAACAGTGGCAAGAGCAAGCTTCGTTGAATCATCAACGGTACCACTTTTTGGCTTGATCTTTACAAGATTTGCGTAGCCCATCGTGCAATTCAAGGCGAAGACGACGCTGGTAAAGGTTCCCCTTCCCAACGGGGATCGTAGGGAGACAGAGTAAGTAAGGAGAGCTGCTATGACCTGCCAGGGCGAGAGTCAAAAGCAGAATGAATCTGTGTTGAATTTCTGTGTGTGTCTGTCTAAGTCAGCAACAGAACTAGGCATTAAAAAACAATAAAAAGTAAAATACACACATGGTACACTTACTACTTACCTTTAAATATTTGTCTTAACCCTTTGAGGATCCGTCCTGTAGTTCTACGGCTTTGAAGCCAGGGTCCAAGCCATAGTTCTACGCCATGAGCTCAGCTCACCCAAATAAGCTGTGAGCAGTAAATTTGGGCCTAGATATGAGGGAATGCATTTATGTGGTAAGTGTACACCACATAAAATAAATCCTGCAGCACACAGTGCATAATGAGAAAAAAAAAAAAAGACTGTATTTTTGGATTAAAACACCGACTTTGCAGTGTTTTTCGTATGTTTGTTACAGTTGTATTCGAGGTTTCTTGGTCTCACTTGATAGAATGGAAGATATTTTACAGAAATAGAGATGATTTTGATTGGTTTTAGTATTGAAAATGGCTTCAAACTGAGCTCAAAGTAGCAGATACGTTCAATTTTTGCAGATGTTCAAGAGTCAACAAATATCAAGCATCCAATACACGTAAGCTGGTGGGTCTAATGTGTGTTCATGAATGCGCTGATATTATATATACAATTATTACAATATTGCCTAACAGTACATCTTCTATTTTTTGGTGTGAATAAAAATTCATTATGTGAATAAAAAATCAAAATGGAATTCATTTGTAAAGCCTGGAAACATAACTAATAAACAGAGGAAATGTTATTTTAGTGCCAGGAATGCATGCCTTGTTCATTCTAGACCCTATTTTGAAAATGGAATATTTTGAACTTTGTGTGAAATTGGCCAATTACCAATTTCCGATCACTTTAATTCGCAAGACTGTAATTTCGTCAATTTTCCATCAAATTTCGTACTTTTTGTTTTATTACCTTCAGAAAAAGATTCTCTACCTTTTCATAAGAAAAAATAACAAAAATTTTCTTTCAAAAATTCTTGGACCCAGTGGACAAGTTTCAGATCAAAGGTCTGGACCCTGAAAGGGTTAATGAAGGGTGAGAGACGAGTACAGCCTTCTCCTCACTTAATGATGGAGTTCTGTTCCTAAGACTACGTCAGTAAACGAATTCGTTGCTAAGTGAGGAACATACTTTAATGGTTGTGGGTTTGTGTTAACCATCTTTGATATTATTTTAATGTCACCTTTGTGCCATTTATAACCTTTCTGGTATATTTTTAAATGTTTACACAGTAGTGTACTGTATAATGTAAGTAATAAACAGAATAGAGGAAATCGGCTCTAATTTACATTATTTAGGTATGCATCCAGATCAGAGAGCCCATCATAAGTCCAAGTCATTGGTAAACAAGTACGTCGCTAGGTGAGGAGAGGCTGTATTTGTTGTAGAAAGTCAGGTGTAGTAGCTCACCACCTACCACACCTACACCAAATATATGACTTAAGTTTATAGTGCCCCAGAGCAATTATTACTTTATTTTTTTTTCAACAAGTCAGCTGTCTCCCACCGAGGCAGGGTGACCCAAAAAGAAAGAAAATCCCCAAAAAGAAAATACTTTCATCATTCAACACTTTCACCTCACTCATACATAATCACTGTCTTTGCAGAGGCACCCAGATACAACAGTTCAGAAGCATATATAAAGATATACAGTAGACCGTCATTTAATACAGTTTTGTCTTGCACATTTTGGTTATAGCATGATTGAAGAATTGAGGCATATTTTTGTTTAACACACTGTAAAATTAATTTAACACGGTCGCCCGGTTACACCACTGAGTCAACGGGGAAGACCTATTGCCATCTCCTGCCACCCCCACCCCACCACCATTCTGACTTGACTGACCGACTTACTGACTTGACTGACTTGTCTGAATGACTTAGTGAATAACTTACTGACTTGACTGACTGACTTGACTGACTGACCTGACTGACTTACTGACTTAACTGAATGACTTACTGACTTGTCTGAATGACTTAGTGAATAACTTACTGACTTGACTGACTGACTGACTGACTGACTGACCTGACTGACTGACCTAACTGACTTGATTGGCTTACTGAATGACTTAAAGTTAGACTTTTTCACTGAAGAGGACCCTGAAACTGTGTCTAGAGCAGCTGATGCCTTACCGTCAGTTGTACAATGTACTGCAGGGTAAAATAGAACAGAAATCCATTACAGAATTTATGCACACTCCAGTACAACCATCAACTTCAGTACCAGAACCTCTACCATCCACCTCAGCCCAGTAGGACCACAACATAACTCTCCACTCTCTTCACAATCATCAACAAACACCAACACCCATAATTTAAGGTAAGAAATACTATTTTTTTGTTGCATTTGTAGTCTTAAGCAGTAAAAACAACATAATGCATCACAACAATGAACTACAATTACATATTCCTTTTATTCTTATAAGATCTGAAGGCCTAAAAAAAAGTTGTCTGGCTTTTTGGGGGCTCCCAGGAATGTAACCCTATTTTACCCATAAGTTCTTCAGTCTGTCTAACACAGCTTTGTTTAACACAGTGTTTTCAGGAACCTAACTACCGTGCTAGACGACTGTCTACTGTATAACATATCCCTCCAAATCGCCAATATCCCAAACCCCTCCTTTAAAGTGCAGGCATTGTACTTCCCATTTCCAGCACTCAAGTCCGCTATATAAAAATAACCAATTTCCCTGAATCCCTTCACTAAATACTACCCTGCTCACGCTCCAACAGCTTGTCGGGTCCCAAAAACCATTTGTCTCCAGTCACTCCTATCTAACACATTCACACACGCTTGTTGGAAGTCCAAGCCCCTCGCCCACAAAACCTCCTTTACCCCCTCCCTCCAACCTTTTCGTGGATGACCCCTACCCAGCCTTCCTTTCCCTACAGATTTATGTGCTCTTCATGTCATTCTACTTTGATCCATTCTCTCCAAATGACCAAACTACCTTAACAACCGCTTTCAGCCCTCTGACTAATACTTTTACTAACTCCACACCTTCTCCTAATTTCCACACTCCGAATTCTCTGCATAATATTTACACCTTACATTGTTCTTAGACAGGACATCTCCACTGCCTCCAACCGCCTCCTCGCTGCAGCATTTACAACTCAAGCTTCACACCCATATAAGAGTGTTGGTATCACTATATTTTCATACACTCCCTTCTTTGCCTTCATAGATAAATTTTTTTGTGTCTACATATACCTCAATGCACAACTCACCTTTCTTCCTTCATCAATTCTATGGTTAACCTCATTCTTCATAAACCCATCCACTGGCACTTCAACTCCCAAATATCTGAAAACATTCACTTCCTCCATGCTCCTTCTCTCCAATGTGATTTCCAATTTTTTTTATCTAAATCATCTGATACCCTCATCACCTTACTCTTACTTATGTTCACTTTCAACTTTCTACCTTTACACGCCCTCCCAAACTCGTCCACTAACCTTTGCAACTTTTCTTAACCCTTTGAGGGTCGACAGGCCCTCTCCGAAACTCGTTCTCAGGGCCGGCCAAATTTCAAAAAAAAAAAAAAATTATTTTTTCTTATGAAAAAATAGTTTTTTTTTTCTAAACATTATAGGATAAACAAAAAAAATTTACCATCAATACTTACGGAGATATGGATGCATGAAGTTTGCAGAAAATGAGCCGCGTATGGCAACAGCGGCAACTGCCGCTCACCCGGTAAACTTTAGTTTATTTGTATTTGAAGGTTTGTGTTTTTTTCACTATTTTATTTTTTCACATAACTTATGTGGCCTATAAGACCAAAGTAAGGTGCAATGTACATTTTATACACTCGTTGTAACAAAAAACAATAAGCACCAAACAAAATTTAAATCAATATATTTTTTACAAAACTTGTTTACAAAAACAAACAATACAAAACATTGTTTTATTATTATTGTTCTATAATATATATACCAATATACAGTCACTGAACATATTCCTATTAGTTCTGCAGCTTGTGGAACTCTGAAACATGGTGTCATACACAATGGGGGTTTTATCTTTCTCCCTCATTCTATCTCTTTCAATCTGTCTCTCTCTTTCTATCTGTCTGTCTACCTCTGTCTCACAGGTACACATAAATACAAGTATACATATATAAATTACCTAGGATAACCCAAGAAATCAAAGTGCTATACTCTGCTTGAAGATGTGAGTAAAAGTGATGACACAGTCTTGTGGCTCTCTGAGACAGAAGCTAGACGGGTAGACAGATAGACAGGAGCTTGACAGACAGACAAATAGCAGACAGAAATGTTAGTGTACCAGTACCAGTGTACTAGTGTTCCACCCTCCTCCTCCTCTTCTTCCTCTTCCTCCCCTTCCCCAAATCTTCCTCCTCTTTCCCCCTACTCTTCCTCAAAACTCTTCCTCTTCCTCCTACTCTTCCTCTTCCTCCTCCTCCTCTTCCTCCTCCTCCTCTTCCCTTTCCCCTTCCTCCTACTCTTCCTCTTCCTCCTACTCTTCCTCCTTCTCTTCTTTCCTCTCCCCCTAATCTTCCTCCTACTATTCCTCTTCCTCCTCCTCTTCCTCTTTTTCTCTTCTCCTACTCTTCCTCTTCCTCCTCCTCCTCTTCCTCCTCCTCCTCTTCTTTTCCCCTTCCCCTACTCTTCCTCCTTCTCCTTCTCCTCCATTGTGTAAATTACCAGGAGTCGGCAGCTGTCAAAATGGGCATATTGTCTCATTACTCACTCCCCCCTCCGGCCTGTCAAACAATGGGGTCGGATGCTGCTTCCCTTCCTCCATTCTATCTAATTTTCTTTCTCCCTCATTCTATCTGTCTTTTTTTCTCTGTCTCACGGTACACATAAATACAAGTATACATAGTATAAATTACTAGGGTAACCCAAGAAACCCAGACAAAGTGCTATACTCGCTTGAAGATGTGAGTAAAAAGTGATGACACAGTCTTGTGGCTTTTCGAGACAGAGAGCTAGATGGATAGACAGGGAGCTTTAAAAGACGGCAAATAGACAGACGAAATGTTAGTATACCAGCAAAAACAAAGGGAGGGAGATGTTTATCTCATCTTTTGGCATCAGCTCTACCCTCCCTTTACCCCCCATCAAACGTCAGCACTTATCAGATGTTATCTCCCCTTATCTTGTTTCTGTCATGGGTGAACATTTATTATTACATATTATTATTTATTATTATTACCTATTATTATTATTAATGTATTATTGTTTTCATTACGTATTTTTTCTTCTTCCTCCTCCTCTTCTTCTTCCTCCTCCTCCTCTTCTTCCTCCTCCCCCTCTTCTTCTTCCTCCTCCTCTGCCTCCTCCTCCTCTTGCCTCCCCTCCTCTTGCCTCCTCCTCCTCTTGCCTCCTCGTTCCCCTTGCCTCCTCCTCCTCTGCCTCCTCCTCCTCTGCCTCCTCCTCATCCCCCATTCTTGGGAACAAGTTTGAAGAGCTTGTAGTTCATAATCACTATCACTAAACATCACCAATGCTCAATCTGAGTCTGGGATTTTGGAAAATAGGAGTTTCCTCTTGATTCTGGTACAACTGAACGTGAAAAAAGATGGCCCAGCACCAGAGGTGGAAGGCTGTGGGTTGTCTGGGTTTTCCTCAAATATTACCCATATTATGGTCATTAGTTTCGTCAAAACCTCACCAGAACCTTTAAACTCATCTTCACTGTCACTTCCATCTGTATTAAACTGTCACTGGGGAACAAAATTTTCCCAATTTTGCCGAGGAGTGAGGAAAATTCTTACCCGCAGGCATGGTGGAAAATTTTGTACTATGATGGCATTTCCACAATGCACCACTGGGTGCCAGATTTTTTTCCTACTGCGCACACCCACCACACAGACCCATTCTCTCACATCTAGGCTTATCAGCCTTTCCTGTGAGATTTGAGGCCGCTAGAATTTATGCGTACTAGTACGACAAAAACCCCTACGCGTAAGACGTACTAGTACGACCAAAACCCTCAAAGGGTTAAGAATCTCCCATAAGTATAGTGTATCATCAGCAAAAAGTAATTACGTCAACTCCCATTTTGTACTTGATTCCCCATAATTTAATCCCACCCCTCTCCCCAATACCCTAGCATTTACTTCTTTCACAACCCCATCTACAAATACATATTAAACAACCATGGCGACATTATACATCCCTGTCTAAGACTTACTTTTATTTATTATTATTATTTTTTTTTTATTAACACACTGGCCGATTCCCACCAAGGCAGGGTGGCCCAAAAAAGAAAAACTTTCACCATCATTCACTCCATCACTGTCTTGCCAGAAGAGTGCTTTACACTACAGTTTTTAAACTGCAACATTAACACCCCTCCTTCAGAGTGAAAGGCACTGTACTTCCCATCTCCAGGACTCAAGTCCAGCCTGCCGGTTTCCCTGAATCCCTTCAAAAAATGTTACTTTGCTCACACTCCAACAGCACGTCAAGTTTTAAAAAACCCCATTTGTCTCCATTCACTCCTATCAAACACGCTCACGCATGCCCGCGGGAAGTAGAAGCTCCTCGCCACAAAACCTCCTTTACCCCCTCCCTCCAACCTTTCCTAGGCCGACCCCTACCCCGCCTTCCTTCCACTACAGACTGATACACTCTTGAAGCCATTCGGTTTCGCTCCATTCTCGCTACATGTCCGAACCACCTCAACAACCCTTTCTGAGCCCTCTGGACAACAGTTTTGGGAATCCCCACCTCCTCCTAACTTCCAACTACGAATTCTCTGCATTATATTCACACCACACATTGCCCTCAGACATGACATCTCCACTGCCTCCGGCCTTCTCTTCACTGCAACATTCATCACCCATGCTTCACACCCATATAAGAGCGTTGGTAAAACTATACTCTCATACGTTCCCCTCTTTGCCTCCAAGGAAAAAAGTTCTTTGTCTCCACAGACTCCTAAGTGCACCGCTCACCCTTTTCCCCTCATCAATTCATTGATTCACCTCATCTTTCATAGACCCATCCGCTGACACGTCCACTCCCCCAAAAATCTGAATGCATTTACCTCCTCCATACTCTCTCCCTCCAATCTGATATCCAATCTTTCATCACCTAATCTTTTTGTTATCCTCATAACCTTACTCTTTCCTGTAATCACTTTTAATTTTCTTCTTTTGCATACCCTACCCAAATTCATCCACCAACCTCTGCAAAATTTCTTCAGAATCTCCCAAGAGCACAGTGTCATCAGCAAAGAGCAACTGTGACAACTCCCACTTTATGTGTGATTCTTTATCTTTTAACTCCACGCCTTTTGCCAAAAACCCTCGCATTTACTTCTCTTACAACCCCATCTATAAATATATAAACAAACCACGGTGACATCACACATCCTTGCTAAGGTCTACTTTTACTGGGAAATAATCTCCCTCTTTCCTCATACTCTAACTTGAGCCTCACTATCCTCGTAAAAAACTCTTCACCCGCTTTCAGTAACCTACTTTCCCCCCACCATACACCTGCAACATCTGCCACATTGCCCCCCTATCCACCCTGTCATACGCCTTTTCAAAATCCATAAATGCCACAAAAAAACCCATTTAGCCTTATCAAAAAACTGTTCCAAATTAAAATGTTTTTACTGTAAACACCTGGTCCACACACCCCCTACCTTTCCTAAAGCCCCCTTGTTCATCTGCTATCCCCATTCTCCCCCTATAATTTTTGCACTCTCTTTTGCTCCCTTTGCCTTTATACAAAGGAACTTGCATCTCTCTGCCATCCCTGGTACCTTACCCCTTCCATAATTTATTAAATAATTGCACCAACCATCCAAAACTATACCCCCACCTGTTTTAAACATTTCTCTTATCCCACAACCCGGCTCCTTAACCCCTTTCTTTTTACCTACGCCTCACGAACTTCCCCCACACAAATCACAGCTTCCCTATCTCTCAACTTTAACAATGCCTAAAAAAATTTTCCCTCCATCTTCCCCAAAAACCTCTAACTCTCCATTTAATAACCTCCTCCCTATTTTTTAAATGACAATCCATTTTTTCTCTGGGCCCTTTAAATTGTTAATCCACCCAAAACTTTTTTTTCCAACAAAATTTGTTGATAACATCTCACCCCCTCTCTCATTTCTCTCTTTTTTAATTGCTTCACCCTCTTAACCTCTCTCTTTTCTCCTATACTCTTCCCCCCCTTGCATCACCTCTACTTTTAAAAAAATTCTCATAAAACTAACTTTTTCTCCCTTACTACCTCTTTACATCATCATTCCCCCAATCACTCCTCTTCCCTCCCGCACCCACTTTCCTGAACCCCAAACTTCTGCTGAACACCTAAAATTAAAAATTTTTAAACCTACCTCAACCCCTTTTACCCCATTGCCATCTCTCATTACCCATCTTTCCCCAAAACTTTTAATCGTACCCTAACTGCCTTTCTTTTAGTTTAAAACCCTTCACCTCTCCTTCCCGATGCTTCTTTTCTCCTTGTACCATCTCCTTTTACTCTCAGTGAGCTGAAATTTAATGTGATCTGATATATCTGGGGCCCCTCTATAAACATGTACATCCTGAAGTCTACCAACAATTTTTTATCCCCAAATCAAATCAACAAATACTGTCATTTTGCCCTACATCAATTTTTATTTTATTTATCTCTTTTTCTTAACCCTTTGACTGTTTCCGACGTAAAATACGTCTTCGAGCCAAATGTTTCTGACGTATTATACCAAAAAATTTAGCGGTTCAATCAAGCCCCAAAGGGCCTGGTGGGCCTACACGAGAGAGAATGGGTCTCAGGGGGTCATTCCCACCCGTGAAAAAAATCGGGCCCACAGTGCATTGTGGGAACCCATTTGTTAGTCCATTTTCATCATCCCTCTGGTAAGAATTTTCCTCACTCCTCCGGGGTTTGGGGTTTTTTTTTCCCAAAAGTTGCCAAACCATGAAAATTCATGACAGTAAATTCCGGGGTTTTTTTGAATGGTTTTACTAAAAAGTGCCCAGGATAAGTAATTAGTGAAAAAAAAACCCAAGACCCAAAACCCTTCCCCCTCTGGTTGTCCGGCTTTTCACGTCCACGTTCGCCTGTACCAGGACGAAAAGGAAACTATTTGGTCATGTACAACCCCCAATGATGCGTGATTTGAAGTATTTCAAGGTCATTGAAAGCATTCTAGTGACAGTGAGAGTAAATATTCCCCAGTAAAGGGGCAGATGTCACATAGCAGGGGTCTGGTATGTTTCTATGTTTTTCCCAAAGGGAAGGAGAAATTTGGGGGCACATCCTGGGGCCCTACACCACGCCCTGTGTGAAGATGACGATATTTTAACGATGGAAAGAATGGGACAGGGGGGAGGGGGCAGTGGGGTGATGGGGGTGACGGCCCATGTGGCACCTCAGCGGGCCCCAAGCTTCAACCCACGCTGCGACGCAGCACAAAAACCCAGCCCACCCGCCCCACTTTTCCCCACAACCTGCACCCCAAACCTCCCCAAAACCCACAACCAGGTCAATTCCAGCCCCCACCAGAAACCCCCATCGGGATTGGGCGGACGGTGCGAGTTTGTTCCATCCCCATGACTTTATGAAACACAAATTTGGAATAAACCCCATTTTGCCCACGGGGGAACAATCCCAGTGAACTGGACTTTTTGGTATTCTTCGAGAACCCCGAGGGACACATTGTCAGGAAACAAACACATCTGTGTTCCCCCCATGGCAAATAAAATTTTCTCTCACCAAAATCACGGTACAAAGTGGAAGAGACAACTGGGGCAGAGATGACCTTTTTTTTGCACAATAATGCTTATGCCATATGGGGTCACCACATACGGGCAACAGAATCCCCTAATTTAAACTCCAGGTTTAGTGAATTATAGGTGACAATCTTTTCCTATACGTTGTATTTTTTGACTTTTCAGACAAAACCGGGCCTGACAGAAGCGCCCGGGTTTAAAAAGATCAAAATGTTTTTATGTCCTGAAACAAAAGTGCTGCAGTATTTTTATCCCTTCAGGAAGCTTGTTATTGATAGTCCCTTTATTTTTTTTCAAAGGAAGACCTTTCAAGAATAATACCAACAAGGGGAAAAGCTTTGGTAAAAAGCATTTGACTGTTTTTATTCGAAGTGGCTAGTTTTAAAATAAAAGTGTCACTGGCAGTAATATTTGAGAATACCCTAAGTTTTTGGGTATCTCGGGATGGGTTGAAAAAAGATGGAACCAATTTTTTGGAAGGGGCATATGTTATTTACTGATAAATGGTACACAAGCCCCTACCAGTGATTTCTTTCAGTGAACTTGACGACGGTGTGGCACATGGTGGGAACGTAAAAAATATGCCAAGTTCAAAAGCTGGCACTCGCAGAGGTGAGGGGCAACCTTTTCGCCAAGGACATTTGGCATTTTTGGTGGCCCTGACAAACGTGATGTCCATTTTTGCATCGTTCACAGAAACAAAAGGGACCCAGTGGCAGGGGCAACAGAGAGACCAATGAACCCATTCTAAAACCTGCAGCGTCATGGGCTACAACCTCAATATGGCTTATGGAAAATTGGGCGCGATTGGTTTTCAGACTGTTACACAAAATATAATGGTTAAAAACTTTTTTTTCCCTCTTGTTGATATCTTATGCAAATGCTTATAACAAAACAAGTTGAAACCAACAAAAAACCAAAATAGGGGAAAATTTTTCTGTCATAATCAGACAAATAATTGCAAAATAAAGGAGCAACCCCGCAAAAGACCAGCGCCCCGAGTCATCTCGTTTGAGGCCTGGGGACACTCCCCCCTCAACGCCCCCTACTACTGCCAAAAAAAAATGTCAGAAGAGGGTTATTTTTTAGCAACCACAAAAAGCCCCTAAACCCAGAGACACTGTTTTTTGTGAGGATGTAAGTGCCCCTCGCATAACCCATGTTTTAAAGAGTTCCACAAGCGCACAGTTTAGGAACTGGTTAGTGACTGTAATAGTAAAAATATTATGAACAAAAATAAAAAAATTGTTTTTTATTTTTTCTTTGTGAAAAAAAAAGTGTATACACAAACTATAGTGATAAAGTTTGTTCTGTTATTTTGTTTAAACAATGGTGTATATTTGAACAATCACCTTATATTGGTCTCACAGGCCACTAAGTTACCTGGAACAGAAAAATATTGAAAAATGCAAGAAACCTTTGAATTAGAGTAAATAAAAGAACTTTGTCCTGCCAAGTGAGTGTAAAATGAAAGCCTGTAATTGTTTTACATGATGGTAGGATTGCGGGTGTCTTTTGTCTGTCTCATAAATATGCAAGATTACAGGTAAGTCTTGCTACTTCTACTTACACTTAGGTCACACTACACATACATGTACAAGCATATATATACACACCCCTCTGGGTTTTCTTCTATTTTCTTTCTAATTCTTGTTCTTGTTTATTTCCTCTTATCTCCATGGGGAAGTGGAACAGAATTCTTCCTCTGTAAGCCATGCGTGTCGTAAGAGGCGACTAAAATGCCAGGAGCAAGGGGCTAGAAACCCCCTTCTCCGTATATATTACTAAATTTAAAAGGAGAAAACTTCAGTTTTTTCTTTGGGCCACCCCACCTCAGTGGGATACGGCGGGTACATTTGAAAGAAAGAAAAAAAACTTTGTCCTTGGAGGCAAAGAGGGGAATGTATGAGAGTATAGTTTTACCAACGCTCTTTTTAAGGGTGTGAAGCGTGGGTGATGAATTTTTGCAGCGAGGGAAGGCTGGAGGCAGTGGAGATGTCATGTCTGAGGGCAATGCGTGGGTGTGAATATAATGCAGAGAATTCGTAGTTTGGAAGTTAGGAGGAGGTGCGGGATTCCCAAAAAACGTTGTCCAAGGGCTGAGGAAGGGTTGTTGAGGTGGTTCGGACATGTAGAGAGAATGGAGCGAAACAGAATGACTTCAAGAGTGTATCAGTCCCGTAGTGGAAGGAAGGGGGGGTAGGGGGCGGCCTAGGAAAAGGGTTTGGGGGGAGGGGGTAAAGGAGGTTTTGTGTGCGAGGGGCTTGGACTTCCAGCAGGGATGCATGAGCGTGTTTGATAGGAGTGAATGGAACAAAATGGTTTTTAATACTTGACGTGCTGTTGGAGTGTGAGCAAAGTAACATTTATGAAAGGGATTCAGGGAAACCGGCAGGCCGGGCTTGAGTCCTGGGGATGGGAAGTACAGTGCCTGCACTCTGAAGGAGGGTTTTTCATGTTTCAGTTTAAAAACTGTATTTTAAAAACACCCTTCTGGGAAGACAGTGATGGGTGAATGATGGTGAAAGTTTTTCTTTTTCGGGCCACCCTGCCTTGGTGGGAATCGGCCAGTGTGATAATTAAATAAAAAATAAAAAGAATACCGGGTGGGCGGCGGTCGCCGCTGTTGCCGTACGCACGCCACTTTCTGCAAACTTTGCGGCTCTATATCTCGGTAAGTACTGATGGCAAAAATTTTTTTTAGGCTTAAAACACTACTAAAAATATTCCTAACATTTTCATAAGAAAAAATAATTTTTTTGTTTTTGAATATTTGGCGACATAGAATGACAGTTTCAGAGAGGGGCCTGAAACAGTCAAAGGGTTAAAATATGTATTACCTATAACTAAACCTCTTTCTATACAAAGTTCAATCAAAGGGCTCCCATTATCATTTACACCTGGCACCCCAAACTTACCTGCCACTCTCTCTCTAAAAGTTTCTCCTACTTTAGCATTCAGGTCCCCTACCTACTTTTACTGGGAAGTAATCTTCGTCTCTCCTACACACCCTAACCTGAGCCTCGCTATCCTCGTAAAAACTCTTTACAGCATTTAGTAACTTACTACCTATTCCATATACTTGCAACATCTGCCACATTGCTCCCCTATCCACTATCATATGCCTTTTCTAAATCCATAAATGCAATGAAAACTTCCCTACCTTTATCTACTGTTCAGATATATGCTTCAATGTAAACACTTGATCTGATAAATTAGACACATGTGCAACTCTTGGGTACCTTTATTAAGGAAACGTTTCGCCACACAGTGGCTTCATCAGTCCATACACAGGAGAGACTTGAAGAACAGGAGGAGAATGAGGTAATCAGTCCCTCAACCTTGAGTCAATGGGGTCAGTCCATCAATCTTGAGTAGAATACGGCATATGAGCGGAGAAGCAGCTTATAAACCGTTGGCAGGAGAGGTGCAGCAGTCATAGGTGGTGTCACATTTGCCCAATGTGGAAGTAGGTCGTGCCCAAGGGTTAGGCAAGCGAAGAATTCCCAAGTATTAAGATCCCAAGAAGTTGCAGTGTCTGACAGGATTGTAGATGAATGGTTCACAGAACCGACACGTTGGTAAATTAGACAAATGTGCAACTCTTGGGTATCTTTATTAAGGAAACGTTTTGCCACACAGTGGCTTCATCAATCCATACACAGGAGAGACTTGAAGAACAGGAGGAGAATGAGGTCATCAGTCCCTCAACCTTGAGTCGATGTGGTCAGTCCATCAATCTTGAGTAGAATACGGCATATGAGTGGAGAAGCAGCTTATAAACCGTAGGCAGGAGAGGTGCAGCAGTCATAGGTGGTGTCACATTTGCCCAATGTGGAAGTAGGTAGCGTGCCCAAGGGTTAGGCAAGCGAAGAATTCCCAGGTATTAAGATCCCAAGAAGTTGCAGTGTCTGACAGGATTGTAGATGAACTAACCCTTGAACTAACTACTGGTGTGGATAAATGAAAAACAAATAGCAGGAGATAGCATCTCTCAAGCGATCATTTGTGAAAAGGCTAGGCAGTTGCATGACGATTTGTTAAGAAATTGCCTGCAACTAGTGCTGATGTGAGTGAATTTAAGGCCAGCAAAGGTTGGTTTGAAAGATTTAAGAATTGTAGTGGCATACATAGTGTGATTAGGCATGGTGAGGCTGCCAGTTCGGACCAAAAAGCAGCTGAAAAATATGTGAAGGAATTCAAGGATTACATAGACAGTGAAGAATTTAAACCTGAACAAGTGTTTAATTGCGACGAAACAGGCCTGTTTTGGAAGAAAATGCCAAGCAGGACCTACATTACTCAGGAGGAAAAGGCACTCCCAGGACATAAGCCTATGAAAGACAGGCTTACTCTGTTGATGTGTGCCAATGCTAGTGGTGATTGCAAAGTGAAGCCTTTATTGGTGTATCACTCTGAAACTCCCAGTGTGTTAAGGAAAAACAATGTCCTCAAGGCTAATTTGTGTGTGCTGTGGAGGGCAAACAGTAAGGCATGGGTCACTAGGGACTTTTTCTATGACTGGTTACACCATGCATTTGCCCCCACTGTGAAAAATTACCTAATTGAAAAGAAATTATCTAGGTAGTAGGTTGGTAGACAGCAACCGCCCAGGGAGGTACTACCGTCCTGCCAAGTGAGTGTAAAACGAAAGCCTGTAATTGTTTTACATGATGGTAGGATTACTGGTGTCCTTTTTTTTTCTGTCTCATAAACATGCAAGATTTCAGGTACGTCTTGCTACTTCTACTTACACTTAGGTCACACTACACTGCATGTACAAGCATATATATGTATATATACACATCCCTCTGGGTTTTCTTCTATTTTCTTTCTAGTTCTTGTTGTTGTTTATTTCCTCTTATCTCCATGGGGAAGTGGAACAGAATTCTTCCTCCGTAAGCCATGCGTGTTGTAAGAGGCGACTAAAATGCCGGGAGCAAGGGGCTATTAACCCCTTCTCCCGTATAAATTACTAAATTTAAAAAGAGAAACTTTGTTTTTCTTTTTGGGCCACCCTGCCTTGGTGGGATACGGCCAGTTTGTTGAAAAAAAAAAAAAAAAAAAAAAGAAATTAGACCTTAAGTGCCTCCTGGTATTAGACAATGCCCCTGGTCATCCTACAGACTTGGCAGAGCGACTTTCTGGGGACATGAGCTTCATTAAGGTCAAGTTTTTGCCTCCTAATACCACTCCTCTCCTGCAGCCCATGGACCAGCAGGTCATTTCCAACTTCAAGAAACTGTACACAAAAGCTATGTTTCAAAAGTGCTTTGTAGTGACCACAGAAACTCAACTGACTCAAAAGAGTTTTGGAAGGATCATTTTAATATCCTCAATTGTATAAACCTTATAGGTACGGCTTGGGAGGGAGTGACTAAGAGGACCTTGAACTCTGCTTGGAAAAAATTGTGGCCAGAATGTGTAGACAAAAGAGATTTTGAAGGGTTTGAGGCTAACCCTGGGAATCCTATGCCAGTTGAGGAATCCATTGTGGCATTGGGGAAGTCCTTGGGGTTGGAGGTTAGTGGGGAGGATGTGGAAGAGTTGGTGGAGGAGGACAATGACGAACTAACCACTGATGAGCTGCTAGATCATCTTCAACAGCAAGAGGCCAGACCTGAGAAAACTGCTTCGGAGGAGGGGATAGAGAAATTGAGGAAGTTGACTACTTCAAAGATTAAAGAAATGTGTGCAAAGTGGCTTGAAATGCAAACCTTTTTTGATGACAATCACCCTAACACAGCTATTGCAAGCCGTGCTGGTGACTTTTACACTGACAATGTTATGAATCACTTTAGAAAAGTCATAAAGGAACGAGAGGTACAGGCCTCTATGGACAGACATGTTGTGCGACAGAAGTCCAGTGACTCTCAAGCTGGTCCTAGTGGCATTAAAAGAAGAAGGGAAGTAACCCCGGAAAAGGACTTGCTACCTCAAGTCCTAATGGAAGGGGATTTCCCTTCTAAACAGTAACAACTTCGACACTCCCCTCCTCCCATCCTATCAATCATCACCAGATCTTCATTAAAGGTAAGTGTCAATTATTCTATTGTTATTATTCTATTGTTATTGTTGTTATTGTAATTATTCTATTGCATTAAACTTAATATTTGAAGTGGTAAAAAATTTTTTCATACTTTTGGGTGTCTTGCACGGATTAATTTGATTTCCATTATTTCTTATGGGGAAAATTGATTCGCTTTTCGATATTTTCGGTATTCGATGAGCTCTCAGAAACAGATTAATATCGAATACCGGGGGTCCACTGTATCTGAAAACATTCACTTCTTCCATACTCCTCCTCCCCAATTTAATGTCCAATTTTTTTTTATCTAAATCATTTGATACCCTCATCACCTTACTCTTTTCTATGTTCTATGTTCACTTTCAACTTTCTACCTTTACACACACTCCCAAACTCGTCCACTAACCTTTGCAATTTTTCTTTAGAATCTCCCATAAGCACAGTATCATCAGTAAAAAGCAACTGTGTCAATTCCCATTTTGTATTTGATTCCCCATAATTTAATCCCACTCCTCTTCCGAACACCCTAGCATTTACTTCTTTTACAACCCCATCTATAAATATATTAAACAACCATGGTGACATTACACATCCCTGTCTAAGACCTAGTTTTACTGGGAAGTAGTAACCTACACATATGCTGCTATGTATGATAATTTAGGTAACTGTATTTTTGAGTACTTGTACCTGAATAAACTTACTTAGTAACACAGAGGTCAGACACCTGGAAGCAATCACTGGGTCAGAATAAACACGTATTAATACCTGTCCAGTTTTGGTTGAAACACGTACAGTGGCATGAGTTTGCGAAGCATTTACCCCACAATACAAGCACATTTACATTGTGTACACATTGTCTTCATCTTAGCGCAGTAGAATAAATAAATAGCTACAAGTGAAGGGGGCTGTAGGGGAATTTCTCACACAGTCATGATAATTATGCGAAAAATATTATTTTGGGTTTTATTTACAGAAAAATAGTGTAAGTACCTGGCAACATTTTTGTGAAAACCCCAACATAATACAATGTTTCTAAAGCAAATTATAGCTACTTGAAACATGCCTGGTTACGACCCGTCAGGTAAATATATGCACAAGTGCGAGGTGAATTTTTTATATATTTTTTGCTTGTTTTTTAATTTTCTGTCCATTTTTATTTCTAATACACTAAATTTACCACTTAATATCATTACAATGTAAGAGGGGCTGATAGCAGAGGTGGGAGGAGCTTGCATGATGGTGCAACAGCCATTTGCCGATGTCAACAATCTGATTACCACTCACAAAATGTCTTGTACTGATGCTATTATTACTAATATCCTTTTTCTGCTTATATCATTTATTCAATAATGATAGTATGCATAAGATAACTTGGAAAAAAAGCATAAGAAAGCTGGCCAAAATAATATTACTTGTTTATAATACCCGGAGGGTGGTGGCTGATCTTAACGAAATGATTACGCCAGTTCCTCACTATAAGAGAAGGGTTTTCTATGTTACCTCTGGTAGCACTACAGAAAATAGAGTACTATACACGGGAAACAATAAGAAATCACTCATACTGCACAAAAAAGCCCAAAGTAGTGCGATTTTCGTGATTTTTTTTTTTAATTTCTTGATGTAATTAGCTAGCCTGCGCATTTACCCGAATATCTCGAAAGTAAGATTTTGGCCCATTGCTTGTCACAGCAACACTATTAATGATTAGATTGAAATGATTTTCACAGACAATATAAAACAAAGTGTGTTTAACTTTTTGGAGAAGCACTTTTTGGAATATCTCAAATATTTTTTTATTTTGTGGGGGGTAAAAGGCAGATATTTTGGTGAATGTCAAAAAGCCTACAAAATGTATTTTTTTTCACCATGATAATAAGGTATATTAGATGAATTACTATCACCAAAAAGTCATGTTAGACATATTCTAACAGTGGGGATTGTCAAAAGCGCCACTCGTAGTGCCAATTTGTCACATCATGCTGTCATATGTCAAAATCAGTAGGCACACGAAAAGAATAATTTTCTACAGTTACCTCCAACAATACCATTGTGTACACACTTTCTCTGGTGTTGGACTAGGGAAAACGTAATTCTTGCCGTCACTCCGACAAGCCGCCCAGCTACCACATCTCATATTTATGTTAATTTATTCTGTTGTAGTTGTTCGTATCATGTTTATATGTTATGCAGTGTGTTTCTTATATAATTTTGAAAAAATGTCACAGCTGGATTAACGAGAAAGTCTATATTAATGTAATGTACACGACATTTAAAGCGTCCCATAGCGTTTATTATTATTATTATTATTATTATTATTATTTTATTATTATTATTATCATTATTATGGCGCCTTCAAGAGTAATGAGACACTCTTAGTGACCTCAATGTGTACCTGCATGCCAGCACAGTGTGTAAGTTTGTTTAGGTACAGGTATGCATAAGTCTCATAATACATATAAATTATCATAGTATATATAAAATACATGTAGTAGGTTGGTAGACAGCAACCGCCCAGGGAGGTACTACCGTCCTGCCAAGTGAGTGTAAAACAAAAGCCCGTGATTGTTTTACATGATGGTAGGATTGCTGGTGTCCTTTTTTCCGTCTCATGAACATGCAAGATTTCAGGTATGTCTTCCTGCTGCTACTTACACTTAGGTCACACTACACATACATGTACAAGCACATATACACACACCCCTCTGGGTTTTCTTCTATTTTCTTTCTAGTTCTTATTCTTGTTTATTTCCTCTTATCTCCATGGGGAAGTGGAACAGAATTCTTCCTCCGTAAGCCATGCGTGTTGTAAGAGGCGACTAAAATGCCTGGAGTAAGGGGCTAGTAACCTCTTCTCCTGATAACAAAAAAAGGCACAATACCGTGACTGGAACGATACGCAAATAACCCGCACATAAAAGAGAGAAGCTTACGACGACGTTTCGGTCCGACTTGGACCATTTACAAAGTCACACAGTGTGACTTTGTAAATGGTCCAAGTCGGACCGAAACGTCGTCGTAAGCTTCTCTCTTCTCCTGTATATATTATTAAATGTAAAAGGAGAAACTTTCATTTTCCCTTTTGGGCCACCCCGCCTCGGTGGGATATAGCCATTGTGTTGAAAGAAAGAAAGATATATAAAATACATATAGTAGGTTAGTAGACAGCAGCCGCCCAAGGAGGTACTACCGTCCTGCCAAGTGAGTCTAAAACGGAAGCCTGCAATTGTTTTACACGATGGTAGGATTGCTGGTGTCTTTTTCTGTCTCATACACATGCAAGATTTCAGGTACGTCTTGCTACTTCTACTTACACTTAGGTCACACTACACATATATGTACAAGCATATATACACACCCCTCTGGGTTTTCTTTTATTTTTTTCTAGGTCTTGTTCTTGTTTATTTCCTCTTACCTCCATGGGGAAGTGGAACAGAATTCTTCCTCCGTAAGCCATGCGTGTTGTAAGAGGCGACTAAAATACCGGGAGCAAGGGGTTAGTAACCCCTTCTCCTGTATAAATTACTAAATTTAAAAAGAGAAACATTTGTTTTTCTTTTTGGGCCACCCTGCCTCGGTGGGATACGGCCAGTGTGTTAAAAGAATAGAATATATAAAATACATGTAGTAGGTTGGTAGACAACAACCACCCAGGGAGGTACTACCATCCTGCCAAGTGAGTATAAAATGAAAGCCTGTAATTGTATTACATGATGGTAGGATTGCTGGTGTCTTTTTTGTCTCATAAACATGCAAGATTTCAGGTACATCTTGCTACTTCTACGTACACTTAGGTCACACTTCACATACATGTACAAGCATATATATATATATATACACACACCCCTCTGGATTTTCTTCTATTTTCTTACTAGTTCTTGTTCTTGTTTATTTCCTCTTATCTCCATGGGGAAGTGGAACAGAATTTTTCCTCTGTAAGCCATGCATGTCGTACGAGGCGACTAAAATGCCAAGAGCAAGGGGTTAGTAACCTCTTCTCCTGTATATATTACTAAATGTAAAAGGAGAAACTTTCGTTTTTCCTTTTGGGCCACCCCGCCTCGGTGGGATATAGCCTGTGTGTTGAAAGAAAGAAAGAAAAAGAGACACTTTTGTTTTTCTTTTTGGGACACCCTGCCTTGGTGGGATATGGCTGGTGCATTGAAAGAAAGATATATAACACACAATAACTTTAAAACACTTGAAATTTTGGAAAGTTTCCAGACATAATGGAGAGATGTGGAGCTCACGGAGGATGTAAATAAACAGTGGTGCTTGGAGGCCGTATAAGAGAGTCAGGTGGGAGGGGGGTAGAGTATAATGAGTTCTGGTCATAATTTGAAATGTCCGTATCAGTAAAACACCATAAAGCGGGCTATACTGTACTTCACCAGTTTTTTATGAGATATAAGCGACTATTGGCAGAAAGGTGGGCTAGTGCAAAGATGAGCAGTGGGGGGGTTGAAGAGGGTTGGAATAGTTTTAAAAATGCAGTATTAGAATGTGGGGCAGAAGTTTGTGGTTATAGGAGGGTGGGGCAGGAGGAAAGAGGAATGATTGGTGGAATGATGAAGTAAAGGGTGTGATAAAAGAGAAAAAGGTAGCTTACGAGAGGTTTTTACAAAGCAGAAGTGTTATAAGAAGAGCAGAGTATATGGAGAGTAAAAGAAAGGTGAAGAGAGTGGTGAGAGAGTGCAAAAGGAGAGCAGATGAAAGAGTGGGAGAGGCACTGTCAAGAAATTTTAATGAAAATAAGAAAAAATTTTGGAGTGAGTTAAACAAGTTAAGAAAGCCTAGGGAAAGTATGGATTTGTCCATTAAAAACAGAGTAGGGGAGTTAGTAGATGGGGAGAGGGAGGTATTAGGTAGATGGCGAGAATATTTTGAGGAACTTTTAAATGTTGAGGAAGAAAGGGAGGCGGTAATTTCATGCACTGGCCAGGGAGGTATACCATCTTTTAGGAGTGAAGAAGAGCGAAATGTAAGTGTGGTGGAGGTACTTGAGGCATTACGTAGAATGAAAGGGGGTAAAGCAGCTGGAACTGACGGGATCATGACAGAAATGTTAAAAGCAGGGGGGGGATATAGTGTTGGAGTGGTTGGTGCTTTTGTTTAATAAATGTATGAAAGAGGGGAAGGTACCTAGGGATTGGCGGAGAGCATGTATAGTCCCTTTATATAAAGGGAAAGGGGACAAAAGAGATTGTAAAAATTATAGAGGAATAAGTTTACTGAGTATACCAGGAAAAGTATACGGTAGAGTTATAATTGAAAGAATTAGAGGTAAGACAGAATGTAGAATTGCGGATGAGCAAGGAGGCTTCAGAGTGGGTAGGGGATATGTAGATCAAGTGTTTACATTGAAGCATATATGTGAACAGTATTTAGATAAAGGTAGGGAAGTTTTTATTGCATTTATGGATTTAGAAAAGGCATATGATAGAGTGGATAGAGGAGCAATGTGGCAGATGTTGCAAGTTTATGGAATAGGTGGTAAGTTACTAAATGCTGTAAAGAGCTTTTATGAGGATAGTGAGGCTCAGGTTAGGGTGTGTAGAAGAGAGGGAGAATACTTCCCGGTAAAAGTAGGTCTTAGACAGGGATGTGTAATGTCACCATGGTTGTTTAATATATTTATAGATGGGGTTGTAAAACAAGTAAATGCTAGGGTGTTCAGGAGAGGGGTGGGATTAAATTATGGGGAATCAAATTCAAAATGGGAATTGACACAGTTACTTTTTGCAGATGATACTGTGCTTATGGGAGATTCTAAAGAAAAATTGCAAAGGTTAGTGGATGAGTTTGAGAATGTGTGTAAAGGTAGAAAGTTGAAAGTGAACATAGAAAAGAGTAAGGTGATGAGGGTATCAAATGATTTAGATAAAGAAAAATTGGATATCAAATTGGGGAGGAGGAGTATGGAAGAAGTGAATGTTTTCAGATACTTGGGAGTTGACGTGTCGGCGGATGGATTTATGAAGGATGAGGTTAATCATAAAATTTGATGGGGGAAAAAAGGTGAGTGGTGGTTGAGGTATATGTGGAGTCAAAAAACGTTATCTATGGAGGCAAAGAAGGGAATGTACAAAAAGTATAGTATTACCAACACTCTTATTGGATGTGAAGCTTGGGTGGTAAATGCAGCAGGGGAGGAGACGGTTGGAGGCAGTGGAGATGCCCTGTCTAAGGGCAATGTGTGGTGTAATATTATGCAGAAATTCGGAGTGTGGAAATTAGGAGAAGGTGTGGAGTTAATAAAAGCATTAGTCAGGGGGCCAGAAGAGGGGTTGTTGAGGTGGTTTGGTCATTTAGAGAGAATGGATAAAAGTAGAATGACATGGAAAGCATATAAATCTATAGGGGAAGGAAAGAGGGGTAGGGTCGTCCTCGAAAGGTTTGGAAAGAGGGGGTAAAGGAGGTTTTGTGGGCGAGGGGCTTGGACTTCCAGCAAACGTGCATGAGCGTGTTAGATAGGAGTGAATGGGACGAATGATACTTGGGACCTGACGATCTGTTGGAGTGTGAGCAGGGTAATAATTAGTGAAGGGGTTCAGGGAAACGGTTATTTTCATATAGTCGGACTTGGTCCGGAAATGGGAAGTACAAGCCTCCACTTTAAAGGAGGGGTTTGGGATATTGGCAGTTTGGAGGGATATGTTGTGTATCTTTATACGTATATGCTTCTAAACTGTTGTATTCTGAGCACCTCTGCAAAAGCAGTGATAATTTTGTGAGTGTGGTGAAAGTGTTGAATGATGATGAAAGTATTTTTTTTTTGGGGATTTTTTTTCTTTTTGGCCCCCTGCCCTGGGTGGGGACGCCCGTTTTTAAAAAAAAAAAAAAAATTACAAACAAGTGGAATGGGAGCAATGTGCAGATGTTGCAAAAAAGGGAAAGGGGAAAGTTATAATGCTGAAATTTTTTATAAGGATGTGGGCCAGGTTAGGGTGTGTAAAAGAAGGGAAATACTTTTACAGAAAAAGTAGGTCTTAGACAAGGAAATTTGTAAATTCACCAGGGTTTTTTAATATATTTAAAAGGGGGTTGTAAAAGAAAAAATGCAGGGTGTTGGGGAGATGGGTGGGTTAAATTAGGGGAATAAAAATACAAAAGGGGAAATTTACCAGTTGCTTTTTGTTTTATGCACGTGCTTAAGTAAGGTATGAGGTACGAATGTTTTAGATAAAAAAAAAAGGATATAAAAATTGGGGAGGAGTATGGAAAATGAATGTTTTCAGTACTTGGGAGTTGATGTTCGGGGAGGGATTTATAAAGGAGGGGTAACATAGAATTGATGGGGGGGAAAAAAAGGGTGAGTGATTTTTTGGGGTATATGGGAAAAAAAAACTTATTTAGGGGCAAAAAGGGAATGTATGAAAGTATAGTAGTACCAACACTTTTATATGGGGGAAGTTTGGGTTTGAATGCAGCAGCGGAAACGGTTGGAGGCAGGGAGATGCCTTCAAAGGGAAATGTGTGGTGTAAATTTATGCAAAAATTCGGGTGGGAAATTTAGGGGGTTTGGGAGTTCACAAAAAGTACAGTAAAAGCCCGGGGCTAAAGAGGGGTTGTTGAGTTGTTTGGTCTTTAGAGGAAGGGATCAAAGTAGAATGACATGGGAGAGCTTTTTTAAATCTGTAGGGGAAGGAAGGGGGTGGGGGTCGTCCTCAAAAAGGTTTAGAAGGAAGGGGAAAAGGGTTTTGTGGCAAAGGGTTTTGGACTTCCAGAGGCGTCATACTTTGTTAAATAGGATGAAGGGAACAAATGGTATTTTAGGACAGCATCTGTTGGAGTGTGAGCAGCAAAATTTAGTAAAGGGTTAAAGGGGAAAAATGGGTTATTTTTACATAGCCGATTTGAGTCCTGGAAATGGGAAGTACAATGCCTGCATCAAAAAGGAATTTCGGTTTTGCGTTTGGGGGTATTTGTGTACTTTATACGTATATGTTTCTAAACTGTTTTGTTCGAGACCTCTGCAAAAACGTGATTTTTTTTTGGTGGGTGAAAGAGTTGAAGAGATGATATATTTTCTTTTTTTGGGGTTTTCTTTCTTTTTTGGGTCACCCCGCCTCGGTGGGGACGGCTGATTGTTAAAAAAAAAAAAAATTTTAATAAAATAGCTTTTTCCCCCACTACCACTATTTCCTTTAATTTTATACTTATACGGTGGGACCCCGTTTGCCCAATTCGTTCCCGAAGGTGCAAGTCCCTTCCCAACGAATTGTTCCCCTAAGGAATAATTAAAAATTTAAATTTGTCCCCTTCAACTCCAAAAAAACATTACAAAAGCACTTACAATAATACACTTTTAAACTGTTCGGTTGGAAACTTAGAAACTCGGGGGACCACTGTCTACTTCTATTCAATGCCTTTCAAGTGTCAACTATTCTGATATATTAGTCCAAAAACCAAACTAGAAGAAATGAAAAATTATTTTAAAAATTTTTTTAAAAGGAAAGAAGGCATTTCCTATATGGTAAGGGACTCAAAAAAGGGAAAAACATTAACCATTATTGTCAAAATATTTACAAAAATTGCAATAACTATATTTCAAAAACCTCAAAAGCCCAAAACCCCCCCCACCCCTTTATGGCACAGGCAGTTCCCCCAAATACCTCCAAAACTAAAGTTTGGCTAATATATGAAATTTTTTTCCCCCAAAATTCTCTCTGTAAGTCATACCAGAAAACATATTGCTATTTTCAAAATTTCTGCTAAAGTCAATGATGATATCAAAACTTTTTATTATCAAAAAATTACTGTTGACTGTTTTTCATGCTGAAAAAAGGTTACGTATTTTATATTTATTCTGAATACAGACAGATAATTACTGTGGAAAAAATTTTTTCAGTCAAAGACATTCATACGCATTTAAATAACCCCAAATACTCAAAAATTTTAAGAAAATTAAGCAAAATTAGCTGGACTTTTTCTTTTGCAAATTAAAAAGAAATTTCAAACATTAAAAAAATTTTTACTAAAACCTTTATCTTTTTTTTTTTTTCTATAATGAACTTTTATTCTCTTTGAACTCTTCTTTGTGCTTCAGCTTTTTTCCCTTTAACTGTTTAACGATTTTTAAAAGGTCCACACTGGTTTTTTTCCAGTGATATTGGGGTTGGAGCACCCAAAAATTTTTGTTTTTAAGTGATGTCTGCTTGCCCCAATTTTTTCCACAACAGAAATTTAAAAAAAAAATAGATAAGCAAATACCATAGGGCACTGTAATTTTCTAGTGAAAAATAATCAAAACAAAAACAGTGAAATCTTAAAGGGCATCTTACCGTGGGATAGGCATTCGTAAAGCTAAAAAAGATACACACTGTAATTTTATGGAAAAAAAAATACAGTCAATCTCATTAACCCTAAAATGTCCAAACGTAGATCTCATTTTTTTCAACATTTGAAAGTAGTAAAAAAATAGATGTCTTTTTTTTTTTTACATTAAAACGTTAAAAAAAACTTTGACTACTTTTTTTTTTTTTATTTATTTTAATTTTTAAATTTATAGGGAGTAGGTTTGGGAGACGCAACCACCCCGGGAGGGACTACCGTTGCCAAGTGATGTAAACGAAGTTGATTGTTTTACATGATGGTTGGATGCTGAGGCTTTTGTCTGTCTCATAAATATGAAGATTTCAGGCATGTCTTGCTCTTTCTACTTGCACTAGGTCACACTACACATACTGTACACATTTATTTATACACACTCATCTGAGTTTTCTTTGATTTTATCTTAATAGTTCTTGGTCTTATTAAAATTTTCCCTTTTTTATCCATGGGGAAGTGGAATTTAAAAATCTTTCCTCCGTAAGCCATGCGTGTTTTAAAAGTCAACTAAAATGCCGGGAACAATGGGCTAGTAACCCCTTTTCCTGTAAGAAATTACTAAAAAGAATAAGAAGAAGAAAATTTTCAAAGTGGGAAATCTGAATGTGCGTGGATGTTGTGCAGATGATAAGAAAGAGATGATTTGTGGATGTTATGATGAGAAGAAGCTGGATGTCCTGGCTTTAAGTGAAACCCAAAGTGAA
The DNA here is from genome assembly GCF_026875155.1 of Cherax quadricarinatus. Taxonomy (NCBI): domain Eukaryota; kingdom Metazoa; phylum Arthropoda; class Malacostraca; order Decapoda; family Parastacidae; genus Cherax; species Cherax quadricarinatus. The sequence goes on from NC_069402.1 coordinate 109,727,372, forward strand.
GGGGGTGGGAGAGGGTTTCAGTGGAGAGGAATAAAGGATTAGGTCAGGGGTTTCAAATAGAGTTGAGCTAAAGAAGGAGTAGCAATAATTTTGAAGGATAGCTATGGCAGGAAAAAGGGACTATAAATGTATTAATTCAAGGAAATTTTGTGGAGTAAAATAAAGATTGGGTTGAAAAGTGGGTTAAATAAGCGTGTATGCACCTGGAGAAGAGAGAAGTGTAGAGGAGAGAGAGAGATTTTGGGAAATCTTGAGTAATGCGTGGGGAGTTTTGAATTTAAGTGTGGGGATAATGGTGGTTGGGGATTTCAATGCTAAAGTGGGTAAAAATGTTATGGAGGGAGTAGTAGGTAAATTTGGGGGGCCAGGGGTAAATGTAAATGGGGGCCTTTAATTTGGTATGTGTAAAAAAAATTTGGGAATAAGAAAACAAAATTTTTTGAAAAAAGAGTAAAAAAATATACAAGGTATGATGTACACGTAAAGAAAGTAGTTTTTTAATTATGTATGGGGGATAAAAGGTTTTATGGGGTAGGGTCCAGGATGACATGTTTTATGAGGGGGAACTATAATGGGTCATTATTTAGTTTAGCACAGTTAAGAAGAGGTAGTGGGGAAAAAAGGGAAGTGGCAACAACAAAAAAAGGGGAGGTGAAAGGTATAAACTAAGGGAGGGGAAGTTCGGGTGAGATAAAAGCGACTATTGGCAGAAAGGGGGGATAGGCAAAGATGAGAAATGGGGGGGTTAAAAGGGGGTTTGGGAAATATTTTTAAAAATGCAGTATTAGAATGGGGGGCAGAATTTGGGGTTTAAGGGAGGGGGGGTGCAGGAGGAAAGAGGTGTTGGGGGGAAGATGAAGTAAAGGGTGTGATAAAAGAAAAAAAGGAGTTTATGGGGGTTTTTTTAAAAAGCAGAAGTGTTATAAGAAAGACAAATAATGGAGGTAAAAGAAAGGAAAGAGATGGGGAGAGAGTGCAAAGGGGAGCAGATGATAGAGTGGGAGGGACGTCAAGAAATTTTAATGAAAATAAGAAAAAAATTTTTTGGGGTGAGTTAAACAATTAAGAAAGCCAAGGGAAAATATGGATTTGTCAGTTAAAAACGAGTAGGGGGGTTAGTAAGGGGAGTGAGGTATTAGGTAGATGGGGAGAATATTTTGAGGAAATTTTAAAGTTAAAGGAAAAAACGAGGGAGTAATTCTGCACTGGTCGGATATCCCTTTTTGGAGTGAAGAAGAGCAGATGTAAGTGGGGGGAGGTCGTGAAGGGCCTAAATGAAAGGGGTAAAAACAGCTGGTAGATGAGATCATGACAGAAATTAAAAGCGGGGGGGGTATAGTGTTGGAGTGGTTGGTACTTTTTTTAATAAAAATTTTGAAAGAGGGGGAAAGGGACCTAGGGTTTTTGGGGGAGGCGTTATCCCTTTAAAAAGGGGAAAAGGGGGCAAAGGATGTAAAAATTAAGGGGAAAAACTTTCTGAGTATACCAGGAAAAATGTACGGTGGGTTTTTTAATTTAAAAAAAATTTGAGGTAAGACAAATGTAGGTTTTTGGATGAGCAAGGGGGTTTCGATGGGGAGGGGGTGTGTAAAACAAGTGTTTACTTAAAGATATATGTGAACATATTTAGAAAAAGGGTAGGGAAGTTTTTTTTGCATTTTGGGGATTTAAAAAGGATATATAGGTGGATAGGGGGAAAATGGGCAGTTTTTCAAGATAGGGAATAGGGGGGTAAGTTTTAAAATGTGAAAAGGGTTTTTTTTGAAAAATAGTGGGGCTCAGTTAGGGTGTGTAGAAGGAGGAGACTTTTTCCCGGAAAATAGGTCTTAACGGGGATGGTAATGTCACCATGGTTGTTTTATATTTAAGAGGGGTTTGTTAAGGAAGAAAAATGCTGGGTTTGGGAAAGGGGGGTGGGTTTAAATTATGGGGAATAAATTCAAAGGGGAATTGAAAGTTATTTTTTGCTGAGAACTGTCTTTTGGGAGTTTCTAAAAAAAAATTTGAAAAGGTTAGGGGGATATTTGGAATTTGGAAAAGGGTAGAAAGTTGAAAGTAAACTGAAAAGGTAAGGTGATGAGGGTGTAAAATGATTTAGAAAAAGAAAAATTGGATACCCAAATTGGGGAGGGGGGATGGAAAAATGAATTTTTTCGATACTTGGGAGTTGACTTTTCGGGGAGGATTTATGAAGGATGAGGTTTAATCATAGAATTATAAAAAAAAAGGGTGAGGGGCTTTGAGGTATTGTGGGAGTAAAAAAACTTTATCTAGGAGGAAAAGAAGGGAATGATAAAGTATAGAGCCCCAACACTCTTAATGGGGTGAAGCTTGGGTGGTAAATGCAGCACGGAGACGGGGGCATGGAATGCCCGTTTAAGGGCAAGGGGTGTAAAAATTTCCCAAAATTCGAGGGGAAATTTAAGGGAAGGGGGATTAATAAAAGTTTTAGTCAGAGGGAGAAGGGGGGGTTGTGAGGGGGTTTGGTCATTTAGAGAGAATGGACAAAGTAAATGACATGGAAAAGCAAAATAAATCTTGGGGGGGGAAGGCGGGGTAGGGGGCGCCTCAAAAGGGGGGTGGAGAGAGGGGGTAAAGGGGGGTTTTTTGGGAAGGGCTTGGACTTCCAGCAAGCGGCAGAGCGGTTTGATAGGAGTGAATGGAGACGAATGGTACTTTGGGGCTGCATCTGTTTGGGGTGTGAGCAGGGGAAATTTAGTAAGGGATTCAGGGAAACCGGTTATTTTTTATAGTCGGGTTTAGTCCTGGAAAATGGGGAATACAAAGCATGCACTTTTAAAGGGGGGGTTTGGGATATTGGCATTTGGGAGGGGTTTTGGTATCTTTAAAATGTAGCTTTAGACTGTTGTATTGAGCACCTCGCAAAAACATGAAATGTGCGAGTGTGGGGAAAATGTTGAATGTGATGAAAGTATTTTTCTTTTTGGGATTTTCTTTTTTTTTTTGGGTCACCCCGCCCCGGTGGGAGCGGCCGACTTGTTGGAAAAAAAAAAAAAAAAAAAAAAATGAAATAAGTAAAAAAAAAGGAAAACAACATTTGGAGCACTACGCATGTGAAACAGAATCTGCTGACAGTTTAAGGTTAAAATTAAACTCTTACCATCAAAAACATCCCTAGTAAGTGTAAAATTGAGTCTGGCTCAGTTTGGAAAATTATGCAACTACAGTCCGCCATCTCAAAATCTTCAATCAGACAAACCGGTTACATCAGTTATGACTCTCCCTCAATCAGCAATCGAGACATCCGTACATCAGATTATATCGGCACTAATTTCGCTTAGTATCATTTCAAATATCCAGGGTCGCCACACTAACCCGCCCCTACAGTTTGTGGCTCTACTTTGTTTTATAAGTCATTCCACATTTTTTTTTCTCCATTTAATGTTTAATAGCCAGCTTACATTGGCCCTAGCCATGGTGCCAAAGAATAAAATAAATGCTTCTCATTGTGTAAAGCACCTACACGAACATTTGTAGATTAAAGATAAAAGATAAGGTGCTTTGAAGCCACTGTCGGTTGCTATGAGCTCAGTCTCATATGAATTAGGGAAATATGCCATTATTAATTACGCTAATATCAACACTACGCTTATTTGCCTATCAACAATTGATCTAATATATGACATAAAAAACAATATAAATAACAAAAAAGCAGTTAAAAACTCCAGAATGAATAATAATAGGAGCTCGATCGATAGCATACTCAAGTTCACCACAACTGAGGTTCCATAGTTTGAATCTTCTCCAGTAAGTACGGCTGCGGAAAAACATTAGGGAAGTGTTTCCAAAGACACCAGCCTGTCTACAATCATCCATCAAATCTAAATGGGTACCTGGGTGAAATTACGACTGGTGTGGTTAGCAATCCTGGGACAAAACTGACTTAATTTGCCCGAACTGCCAGCATAACAAGCGGCTTTCTATATAGTAGTATGCATTGATTGTCAGCTAGTCCAGAATACTCATGTACAAGGTACTTGAAGTAAAGAAATTATTATTATTAATTATTATTATTATTAATATTATATTATTAATACCGTGAAGTTCGACAGAGGTATGAAGAGGATATGGGATACAAGTACAGTGGTACCAGAGTTTTCGAATTTTTCTTCGACCGGAAGGCTGTTCGAGTTCCATTACTGAATGAATTTGTTCCCATAAGGAATAATGTAAATTAGATTAGTCCATTTCAGACCCCAAAAATACACTTACCAAAGCACTTACATAATACAACTTACATACCCGGTCGAGTTTGGGAGCAGTTTGAAACTCTGGGTTGCCACTGATACGTACCATTCTCCTATCCCCTGTCATGAGGTCTTATATGACAGAAAATGAGTATAGCACAGGGCTATCGTGTAAATATACACTCGTACCCCGCACCATAAAACTGAAACAAAAGCTATTTTCTCTACATAGAATATCACACATTAGCACCTATGTGTAGAGAGCCGAGGATAACCCAAAACAGTCAGACAAAGTGGCTTATTTCTAGTACCTGCTTGGGCAACCATAATACATTTTTTGTAAATATTCGATTCCCATCCAGGGTAGAAACACTGGCGTATTTCTTTACATCTGTTTGTCCTATATCACCCATCCATTAAATGGGTACCTAGGTGTTAGATGACGTGTTGGGGAGTCTTATCCATTGGGAACACTGACCCTAATTGCCTGAAAATGCTTTAACATAACCAAGGGGCTTTCTATATAGTAGAATGTCACTGACGTCAGCTAGGCCTGAAATACCATGTACATATACTTGCAGTAAAAAAAGTTATTATTATTATTTTTTTTTCTCTCAGTTGTTTGTTGGCTATCTTAATGAAACTTGGGGCAATGCAAGATGGAAATAAGCTTCTAACCATACACCAAAAATGAAAGAAATCAGACCATAAGAACAGAGTTCACTTTCTCAACCATTAGCATCCCCATAGTAGTATATTTTTTGTATGGTTTATATGTTGCATACTCATTTTTTTGTCTCATTGTGTTAGGGTGGGGGAGGGGTGACAGGGTTGGTTAGCGATGGACAAGATGTATTTTGAATTGGTTTCCTGATGAAAAGTACCTGAAATTGAGCTCAAAGTAGCAGAGAAATGTTCGATTTTTGCCGATGTTCCCATGAACTTTGTGTATGTCAAGTCTGGTTAATTTATTAAGTGTACTCTAAAACCTAACACTCCTGTAATCGGCACACTACAGGTCCCAATGATGCTGGATTTGTGATGAGGACCTGTATATAACAAAAATCACAAACATCATTCCAACAAACAATAATCAGAGTGCAGTACTAGCACCCCTTAGTTTAGTACACAGGTTTAGTATGTGTTAGTTACTCAAATGCTGACACACCCATTTCTGTACTGAAATTAATAAATATTGTACTAACTTCAACATCAGTAAGAAAGTGAAGAAAGTTAGAAGAGGACATCTCACACGCCTTTAAATTAAAAATCCACTGTTAAGGCAAAAGCTCAAATGGGCAGTTTGATTTATTTTTTTCAGCAACATCCTTTTATAAATTGAACAAATATTTTATAACAACTTTACAATACTCATGATAAACTTATCAGGGAAAAAACCTAGCTACAGAGGTTTAAGAAAAAATCTACAAGCTCTCCAACACCCTTCCTAGGTCAGCTCACATAAAATGATGGTAATCATTCTAAGTTTATTAAGAAGTGACTTCCTATGACTTGTGTAACTTTACCACCCTCCAAGCTTCCACTATGTAATCTTCAATTGCAGCCAACACTGCTACAAAAGACATTCACTAATACTTGTGACCACTCGTTTACTATATATATATCATAGTCTTTTAATTCTGTAAACAAAATAGTCTAGGATTGTAGATTTTACATCAATTATAGTGACACATTTTTGTTATCGCATGGTGCTGAAGTACATAAAACTGCTCCTTTTGTATTTACAGCAATATCTTTCTTTAAAGGAGTGGTTGGGATATTGGCAATTTTGGCGGGATATGCTGTGGTATCTTTATATGTATATCTTCAAACTGTTGTATTCCTGAACACCTCTGCAAAAACAGTGATAATGTGTGAGTGTGGTGAAAGTGTTGAATGATGAAAGTATTTTCTTTTGGTGAGTTTCTTTCTTTTTTTTGGGTCCACCCAGCCTCGTGGAAGACACGCCAACTTGTTGAGAGAGAGAGAGGAAAAAAAAAAAAATCTTTCTTTTTTACTTCTGCCATCCCACCAGATTAAAAGATACAATGGTTTGCTTCTAACCATACAAACGATTTAGCCAAACAATAGCCTAATGTTATGGTTCCAAGTGGCCGCCTTCATAGCAGCCAGAGAAGACAAGTGCCTCTGGATAAGGGTTATTTGTTATTAAGGTTACCTTCAGATTACTGAAAGACAATTCACTGGTGCACTAATTATAAAGACTTACCCATTCCTTCTTGAAGGCAGCTAATATATGACATGGAGGCAATGAAAATCCTGGCAACCATACACAATCACCAAGGTGTACACACTCTCATGCACCCCCCTACGCCTTCACTGAAGATAATTTGTCACTGTTTGCCAAGCCTTATCACTCAGTGGGGAGCTACTCAGTGTGCAGAATTTGCGACAAGTCCCTCAAGAAATTTTCAAGTAGTAGCAGAAATATGTGAATGTGAATGCACTAAATGAAGAGTATGATACCATGATATACTATCTATAACAGACCCTGTGGGGAAATTCACCACTTCTCCTACAGCCTGGTCTGAGACCGAGGTATTCTGAAAAGAGTTTCTGTGAAGGCACCACAAACTGCCTAACACTATAGACAGCTCTAATTTCAGACAAGTGATCCGGCCCCGGCCCAGAGGACAGAAGGACAATTTAAACTGGCAAAAAAACAGGCGGGAAACGAAGTCTTGAATTGAAAATTATTAAAGACAGACACCACAAGCAAAGCTCTGCTCCTGTAGTTATAATTAGGCATAATTACACAACTAGGCAAATTCCACTAGTCACATTGTACATACTCAGTATGCTTCTGTATATAAATTCAATGATTATACTGCACGTTCCCTTAAAATAAGTTGTTATAGAGTGGCACATCACAACCTTTATTAAGGTCCTCATGACGATTTTACACCTACTGGTTCAAAACATAAAAACTGTATTAATCAGTACATGAAAATTACTTACAGTGATGTGCACTATCAAACACACACACACACAAATAAAAATTAATGTGAACTGCCAATCCATGTCAGAGAGCAAATAATCTAATTATCAATCAACACATTACATACATAAACGAAACTTCCACAACCTTGTGTAATGCTAAACATTTAAACTGAACTGTTAGTTAGGAAATCCCCCTTTGGTGAACACAAGTGCTTAGAATTTACAATGAAAACATGCAAGTCGATTAAAGCCAGCCGCAAAAGTTGAAAGGATTAAGTTGAAAGCAGCCAATATGGCTGGATAGATAATAAAAAAATGCAATGAGAATATAGTAGGGCCTTAAGAGAAATCGAGACATGCCCTCCAACTCAATCATTAACGAAATTCTGTGCAAAAAAAATCCATGACAATTATTACCAAATAAATCATTATCCAGGTAGTAGGATTATAGACTGTGCAGTGCTGCCCAGGGAGGTACTACCATCCTGCCCAAGAGAGTGTAAAATGGAAGCCTGTAATTGTTTTAACATATGCAGGCTTGCTGGTGTCTTTCTCTGACTCATAAACAAGAAAGGATTATCCAGGTACCTCTTGTTACATCTACTACACTTTGGTCACACTACACAAACGTGAACATGCATATAATATAAACAAACCCCTCTGGGTTTTCTTTTTTCTATACTAGTTCTTGTCTTTTATATCCTCTTTAAAATCTCCATGGGGAATGGAACAGAATTCTCCTGTGTAAAGCCATTGGTGTTGTAAGAGGTGACTAAAATGCCGGGAGCAAGGGCTGGTAAACCTGTCTCCTATATAAATTAATAAATTTAAGAAAAGAAATTTGTTTTTCTTTTTGGCCACCTGTCCTTGGTGGGGTAACGGCTTGGATTGTTGAAAGAAAGAAGTCCATGATTGGCAAGAGTTGTTGCATGAACTTAATCTATCTTATATATATTATGGTAAAAGGAGTTAAAGAAAATAATGTAAATAAATGGGCAATAATCTCATCTACTTTTATTTTCATTTAATCAAAGATTATGTAAGAGAAAACTTATTCTGTGATACACCATTCCTGCATACCAGTACCTACAAATAAACAATATATTTATTACTGTAATATGAGGCAACACAGCATTACAAATGCAAGTACAGCTGCAGAGTACAGTACACACAACATTAAAGCCAAACCTAAAAGCCAACAAATGCTAAAAAAATACAAACAAAAATTATTCACTAATGAAATGTGAATTATTATTATTATAAAAAAACAGAAGCGCTAAGCCACAAGGAACTATATACACAATGAAATGGTTGAAATAAGGCCTAAATGTGTAATAATTTTTTAGATGATTTGGCCTGTAGCATATCAGGGAAATCTTGCATAATATATTTTTATTAGCTTCTAATAATTTAAGTACTGTTAAGCAATAAATGATGCAGTAAATAAAACTCATAACTTTTCTCAATATGAACATTATGACCTTTTCCCTGGCAAGCTCTATAAACTTTACAAAACTGAGGTGCAAGCCATGAAATACCTAACTTGTGCTTTCCGTTCTTTCTGCTTTTTCGTCAGCCAGTCGCTGTTGCCTCCCTGTTCCTTCTCACTACTCTTCTCAGCTTGGGCCACTACTTTGCCTAACCTATTTAACAAGGGTTTCATAGTAGAATACTAGAGTCATGTGGGCCACTCCCTCTCCCTGCATCAAGCTAGGGCATTGCCAGAAGTAACAAGGTAATAAAAAAAAAATAATAACTAGTCTGAGATCATCTGATTTGAAATTATACTGCAAGGGTTGAAGCCACAAAAACCGGAATGCTATATAAGGTAAATAATTATGATGCTTTTACTGATTCGAGTTGCAGGGGGTCAAACCCTTGACCAACCTCATAACCACATCAACAGGAATTAATAGTTTCCGTTTTCTTGTGGTACATCAGAAGTACCTACTCTTAAAACAAGGTACAAAATTTGCCTCAACTAACTCATTTTATAATTCAATCACCCTGAAACTACATACGTAAGTACTTCTTAACATCCTTGTGGCTTATTTGTGCTTTAAGGTTTCGCTTGTGTTCTTTCATCACTGAGCCTCACATTTTTAATAAGCAGTTTGTACATATCTAGGGCATCAATTAGCATCAACATTTTCTGTTGTAATCCTGTCTTCCCCAGTCCTCCTCTTATCCAAGGTTTTCCCATAGTGCACTCCTCTTCCCTCTGGGGCTATTTTAGTTTCAGATTCTTAGACTTTTTCAAATCTCTGTAGTTTTTAACCCTTTGACTGTTTCGGTCTTATATATACGTCTTACGAGCCACCGTTTTTGACGTATATACAGTATACTCATAAATTCTAGCACCTTCAAATCAAGCAGGAGAAAGCTGGTAGGCCCATATGTGAGAGAATGGGTCTGTGTGGTCAGTGTGCACCATATAAAAAAAAATCCTGCAGCACGCAGTGCATAATAAGAAAAAAAACTCTGACCGTTATTTTTTAATTAAAATGCCGAATTTGTGGTCTATTTTCATATAGTATTTATGGTTGTATTCTCATTTTCTTGGTCTCATTTGATAGAATGAAAAACATAATTATTAGAAATAGGGTATTTTGACTGGTTTCTACTATAAAAAAGAACCTGAAAATAGGAGCACAAAGTAGGGGAAATGTTTGATTTTTGCCGATATTCAAAAGTAAACAAATGATGTCACTGTCCAATAAATGTCCAACTAGCCATTCTAATATACAGTCCATGAATGTTTACTTATTTATACAATTTATTAACAGTATTGCAGTAGTCTGCAATAACAGTAAATCATCTCTTTCTATTTTTTGTTTAAAACCCTTTGACTGTTTTTTTGACGTATAAATACGATCTTACAAGCCAATGTTTCTGACGTATATAAACTCAATAATTCTAGCGGCTTCAAATCAAGAGCGGAGAAAACTGTAGTGCCCACATGTGAGAGAATGGTACTATGTTGGTCAGTGTGCATTCCACATAAAAAAAATCCTGTTAGCACACATTTCCGTAATGAGAAAAAAAAAACATCTGATCATTTTTTGGAAATAAAACGCCGACATTGAGGTGATTTTCGTATAGTATTTACGTTGTATTCGCGTTTCTTGGTCATTAGTGATAAAATGGAAAAACATATTTACAGAAAATAGAGATGATTTTATATTACTTTTGACAATGAAAACCGACCTTGAAACTGAGCTCAAAGTAGCAGAAATGTTCGATATTTACCCATGATCAGGAGTAAATAAATCACATCACACGTCCAATACACAGTCAACTGGGGATCTAATAATCCTTTCACCTAGAGGCAACTGATATTATTTATACCATTTTTACAATAATGCATAAGTCTGCATAACAGAAAATTTTTGTAATTTTTTTGTATGAATAAAAAATCAAATAGAAAGCAATAATAATTTTGGGGGGGGGGGGGGGGGGGGGGGGGCCGTGAGATATGACTAATGAACAGAGCATATGTTATTTTTAGTGCCACGAATGTCAACTTGTTTATTCTGGACCCTATTATGAAATGGCATCTTTTTTAGTTTGCGTGAAATTGGCCAAAATTGTCCAATATTCTGACCACATATTGGTAGTCAAAATTAGTAAATGGGAGGTTTCTGTACTCACTTAATAGATAAAATGGCAGTTTCTAAAGAAATAGCTAGAGTTTTGGTCAACTGGAACAATGGAACTTTTAGGCTGAAATAGGGCTCAAATCGGCGAATCGCCGATACGCTTATGTCGCAGAGACTGCTAACTTCGGGCGAGCATAATTCAAAGAGTTTTTCGACCAGAATTTCGAACTTTTGTGACATTACCATCGGGAAAGATTCTCTATCATTTCATAAGAAAAAGATAATTTTTTTTTTTTCAAAAACATGGCGACAAATAATGACAGCTTTCCCAGAGAGTGGCCTGAAACAGTCAAAAGTGTTAAATACAAATTCAAAATAGAGCAGCAATGAGTAGTTAAACAGAGGGGCGCTGGAGAACATGAACTGATGAACAAAGAAGATGTTATTTTAGATCCTGGAAATGTCTGCATTGGTTCATTCTGAACGCTCTGTTTTGAAATTGTCATATTTTTTTAATTTTTCCGTGAAAATTGCCAAATTGCAAATTCTTGACCACGTTATTGGGGTAGTTGAGAGATCCGTAAATGGGCAGTTTCTTGTAACTCAATTGATAGAAAAAATGGAGTTTTCTAAGAAAAAGCTACGATTTTTTGACCCCTCGACTGGAACAATGGAATTAGCTGAAAATTGGGCTGAAAGTGGGCCAAAAAATCGCCGATTCGTAAATGTTGCCGAGGTCACTAACTTCGCGAGAGCGTAATTCCATCAGTTATTCATCAAAATTCGTCTTTGGTGTCATTACATTGGAAAAATCTCTAACATTTCATAAGAAAATATAATTATTTTTTTTTTTAAATTTTTACGACACCAGAAGACACCTCAGATTTGGGGTTGCGACAGTCCACAGGAGTTAATTAGCTGGGGAAGGGGAGAATCCATGCTGAGCTGCATAAATGTCATGTGTAGCATTTTTCAGATACTGTGTTTGCATCTCTGAATGCTTTCTCTTAGGATTGTAGTCTGCCTAAACTGCTGAAGATACAACACGTAAACATAACCTCTGAGACAAGTTTGGCATGATGTTATCCCCAATCAATTACTATTCCCTGATCATTGTTGGTATATTTCCTAATCTGTTACACTTGTTAATATGAGTTCAGAAATCAACACTACATTGGCTGCTCTAAGAAGAGGCCACAAAATTAGAGAGAATTTTTTTAATGCACTAGATGAACTCCAAGAGGTAGATGGCCCAAACAATAAGAAACACTTTTAACCATCATCCCTCTATCACTGTCTTGTCAGACGTGAGCACACAATACTAACAGTACCAGGTTTTTGTGTTTATAACTAAAACGCCTCGAGCAATTGACTCCAAATTTTTAATCAAGGTCTTCTAACTGGCTTAAAACATTTTTTCAATGTCTAATCACTCCTTACTTATTGGAAGGTTCAAATTTGTTTGCCACTGTAAGTACGCAATTGCCATGTGAACAAAGTTTTTGCAGCCTGTCCTGGTTTGCCTCTTGATAAGTCTATTATTGCCTATACTCTCTATATGTTGGCCTTACCAACCAGTTTTTTCCCCTTCCCAATTGTGCCTATTCAAGTAATTTTTTCTTCCATCATAATCCCCTCTCCTGTAATCTACTTTCCTGCTTCATTTTCCCCCTTCCACCTCTCTCTCTATCACAGTCCCAATTAACATGTGCACTGGCACCTAACTCAATATCCATATTTGAAACCCAAAACCAAGACATGCTGGGCTCATTTTATTCATCATTTCCAAAAATGGGGCCAACTCAACTTTAAATTCGTAATTAAAATCTAAATTCATTAATTTTGCTTTGGTTTTTATTGTTTTTTTGATGCTGTTTCCAATATTTGGCCCCGACTTCCTCTTATTGTTATATACTATATTCTTGGCTACTGTTATATTTGATAGTGGTTTTTATAACTCTAACACTACTGCTTTTGACCCTATGGTTTTAGTACATCAACAACATATTCTTTGAGCTCTCAAGCCACCAGTTTTCACAAGTTTCTAAAATATCTCCAAGAGGTTAATTTTATGAAAAGTTACTTGCATAATGCAAGCCATGAAAAGAACCCCTGAAATTGGTGCATGCCACTGGGCCCAGGCGAATATTTTGTCCTACATTTCAAGCAGATGCCCACAATGTTTTCTGAATAAATAGGCTTATGAATGGGGTAAAGCCATCTACACAACAGATAGTAGAGAATCAAAGGGGTAGAGGTTGAGGTACTATGAACTTTAAAATTTTGGCCTACCAGCAATATTACTGCCGAAATTTGAACGCTATGCATTGATCAGTGTCATTACATCTTTTTTATTGAATATACATGTCCCTCCCTTGTTTAACAGAGATTTCCTTTTTTGGCAAAATTTGCTATATGTGATGTCCTATTCCTATTGCTAATAATTCCTGTATATATGACAAATCAACGCTTGTAAAGAACAGAAAGGCTCACAAATAACATGAAAGATAGTCATAATGTATAATTAACTGATTATGGCCTATGAGAGCTATACAGGCTGCAATAAATGCCTTAAACATCTACAGCATAAAAGGAGGACACACTTTATAACGTACACATACATACAAATAGTATGTAACCTAACATATACAATCATTTAAAGGAGAGTGGAAAATGTAACGATAAAATACATTTTTAAATGAGAAAAATTTGGTTTAAAGCAATTTTAAGTATGTAAAATAGAACAAGGCAAAAACGTATCTACATCATGGCAAACACTAAATCAGAAAACAAGACGAATATATTGGGAACTACAGCCTCACTTTGAGTCCCTCAATCAGTAGTGACTACTGAAGTAGGACCTCAGTGAAAAAGCCAAAGAATGCATAACACATCCTAGTTTATTATTATAATAATTATGTAGCATTTGTTTTGTGCCAAAGGCCAATTATAATTACAGTTCAGTGTTGGAACATGTATTATCACTTAAAATAACAACAGAATAAATTCAGGTATTGATGTTCAGATATTTACTTACCATAGGCATAAGAAACATTAATAAACGGTGAACTATATACCTATTTAACGCTGATTTCCAGCACAAGCAAAGCTTTATTCAAATTACGGAAATCATAATCATTTTCCCAACATTTACGCAAATGTTATATATTCCATACAGGTGTAATAGACCTTCTTAATACTTAACACATTACAAATAATTAAAACACTAACCTCTCAACATCATTCTTACGAATCTTGTTCAAATCTGACTTTCTCAGTAAGTCAAATTCACTACCATGCTTTTTCTCCTTAATAGCAGATCATGCACATTTTTTTCCAACCTCACTCTGTATCTTGCTAGTGTCTCTCATGGTAATGTTGTAAAAGTCTCTGAAAAATTTATATACACCATATTTTAAAAAAAAAAAAAAAAACCAACACACTGTCTAATAATCACTAACAATGCTTTAAATCCTAATCTGAAACTCTATTATATCCCACCCCCCTCATAAAATCCTAAATTTTTCACACTAGGCCGATGCCTTTAACTTTCTAACAAGTTCACTCACGATACTTTCCAAGTAAATGCGTATATTAAAAAAAAATTATCTAACACTGATTCGCACTATAGTTTCAATCATAATACAGTAAATTTTTTGTTGCGTGTCTTAAACTTCCCAACTTTAGGTCCAGAAACATTTTCTGTAAAAAAATCACCTCCATGTTGAATGAGTAATTTTTTAAAATTTATTTCTATACAGAACTACCATGTTAAACATCCAAAAACCTACAACTCTTAACATTAGTTATTCATTGTAATACTTAGTTTATTGAATTTTTGATATGTTTTATAAATTTTATCAGAAATACAATTAAAATGCATAAGAAATCATGAATGGAAGCAATATAGCAGAGAGTACAGGATCAATAAAAGATGGGGAAATAGGGTCCATCCAATGAAAGTTAAGATCACAGTTCTTAATTAAAGTGGAAAATTCATACTAAGGAATCATAAAAAAGACAACTGTGATCATTTTGGCATGTTAGATTTTCAATCAAGAAACAAAAACATAATAATTTAAAATAACAAAACAAATATTTTAATGTGTAAAACTATTATGACCACTCACTGGCCTCACCACCAAATTGTCTCTAGGCCATCAACATCCTTGAAGGTCCAGTTTCTTCTTTGAAGCTTACACCTTCCACTTGGGGCCCCTTATTAAAACTAGTTTTCCAACCTTCATCGTCTAAAAACATTATGATTATTTATCATAACAATGCATTTTCCTGTAAGTAACTTAGCTTTGGCAATTTAGATTATACAGATCCAATTAATGTCAATATACTGCTGGTTTACTTTATAACAAACATATAAACATCAAAGTTATCAACAGATGCATAAGTATAACCTAATCAAGAGTTTCTGATTTATATTCCACAAATCTTTTTCACATCATTAACAGTAAAAACTACATGTGTAAATCAATGATAACTACGAGACATTATACTGTGCATTTCCTGCTAACTAGTATTGCCCATAAGCCCTAACTTACATAAGTTATGGATGTGTTTTAAGAATATTGGTCGAACTGAGTGAAATGAACAATCAAAGAATCCATCTTTTTCCTTTAATTAAAACTTTCTACTCCTGTCTGCTGGCTCCTCAGCCTCATACAATATCATCCTTTATTCTCCATTGCTGTGAGTTCTCCACGGAGTATAGGTAAAAAACCTAAGAAATATGAAACAATATTTGGAATATATAATGATGGTATAACTCAGGGAAATTGAGTAAAAAGATTTAAAAAAAATAATATATAAAAATACCTATAAATAGTATTTATAAACATTATAATAATAAAAACTGGATTATGCAGTGATGCTAACATTAGTAAGTTTTCTACAGGGAATCTCAGGAACTTAGAGAGTCTTATTATAACTTGGAGTGGTTCACGATCACCTTACCAAAAAAAATAAATAGGGGTGTCCGGTCCCTTATGATAATTACCCCGGTGGAGCAAAAATATGGAAACGATATGGTAAGCAAGTTAACGGACAAAGATGAAAGAGACATAAGTAGGCAAACACAAAAGAAAACAGAACACAAGCATAGCAAACAGAACCTAGACAACCGGTAACAAAAGACAAGACATAAAAAAAGAAATCAATTATAATTTAATGATGAGCTTATCAAAAATGGTAATTACATAAACTGAAATTTGAGAAGATAAAATACCAGATATAAAGATTACGGAATTTAATGCTAGAAGGAACATGGACGATAGACGACAATAAACGCCCAAACAATGCACGCCTAAGCAACACCCCCATACATAATCAACAGTTCTAACGCCTTCCCCAGTACCACCACCATACCCACAACTCTCCACCAACCCCCAAAACTCCCCCACCCCCCCCCCCAATTCTGTGGGACCTTGGCCCAGTACCGACCCCATCCCATCCCAAACCCTTCTGTGGAAAATCTCACAATTCCTTGAAAGTTATGTGCACAGACTATACACAGAAAGCACTGTTTTACAACAAACAATCCACCTGAAGTACTAAACAGTCTCAGTCCTTCAGGACCACAACATAGAAAATGTGCGAATAATGAGAAAAGAATGACATGCAGGCATCGTAGACCCCGGGCTACAAAGACAAAATAAGGTTTCATAACAAACAATAGAAATACATGTTTAACTCCCGCCGCGCATGACCACGGAGTGCAACGGTGAGCCGCCAAGAAGGGGGTGAACCCCACCCGCCCGCCCCCCCTCACAGGAAAAGGTGGGTTACCCCGTGGAAGGACAACAACCGCTTCCCCAGACAGCCACCCATCCCCCTCGATCACATGCCGGCCTTTATATACCCTACTCCACCTCACCCAACATGCCAACAATTAGTTCCAACATTGCGCGAAAAACGCACACAAAAACGTCATCCACGATGAAATGGACGCACAGCCTACGAAGCACAGGTACTACTAACTGGTGACTGCGCTCGTTTATCGTCTGCCACTACCGTGTCAATGCTCACCAGACGATGCCCACCACCGCGCTGAAAAAGTCAACGCATCGGCTCGACCCAGAACACATGCCACTGACGCCCCGCCCAAGCAGGATACGGTCTGACCGGGAGTGGGCGTAAGGGTGACTGAAACACAGTCACGGAATTAATCTCGGCCCTGGGGTATCCAACCCGTCATCGCTTCCGCCAAAGTATGGAGTAGACTCCTCTCTGAGATAAAGGTCGTAGATAATGGTCACGTTAATACAACAAGAACTACGAATCTTCCGCATTAAACCATGTGCACCAAGATGTGGCAGTGAAAGGAAGTTGGCGAAGAGGACACAGCATACGAACGTATCAAAACCAAATTGTTACCCGGGATCGGAGGACCACGGCCACTCACACCCCGCACTAGGAACCACAAAAAATGAACATGCACACACTAGAGTGATATCCCCCCACGACGGATAGTAGGGGACCGAATGGAAGATTCTGTGTTTCAAGCTAAGTATTACTTAAACAAACCCTGCGAACACCCGTCCACTGCAAAAGAGCTTAGAGTCCTGACAACATGCCATACACCCCAGTGTAGATGTGGACTTGCTTCACCCGGCCACACCCCGCCCGGCTATTCACCAAGAGAAGCGAAGTTTATCCCGATTGAGGATGCCATCATCATTCCTGTCAAATGACTACAACACTAAAGGTCTAAAAACAATATCATTTAAATGGAGACCCACATCCTCGATAGGTGAGCGCGTGCCGCCAAGTAGCCGAAACTAAAAAAAACACAAAGTGGGGATCCTCCGATGGATGCAGTATGTGAGTGATGAAAAGAAGCAGACAAATATGGACAAGGTACTCAACCGCCTCAACCCCAAACAATATAACATATAGGTAGATAACAGAATAAATTGTCATCAGCACACCTCCCATAAACAAACTTAGCACAAAGCACAAAATGACAAATCCTTGAAGAAGGTTGGCAGACAGCAACTATCAAAGGGAGTGGTCCAACCCAATCTTAACCCTTTATAAGAAAGCATGAGATGGTATTATATGCTGTACGGGGAGACAATTATCAGTCTCATGAATTGACTTAACAGTGTGTCTTCAGAGCAGTCCACACAAGATAAAGTAGCATCCCTTCACAGTGACAATAATTTTGAAATCAGTGTCCACAAATGTCAAGCCTCCTCATTATATTCCGTGCCAATGTGAGATCGTGCTTGGGGGGCAGTTAGTATCTGAAGGGGGGGGGGAATGAACATAAACATGCAAGATTTCAGGTACATCTTGCTAACTTCAAACACTTAGATCAACACTACAGGCATGCATGAACAAGTATAATATATATACACACACCCCCCACTGTGATTTCTTCTCGATTTGTTTACTTCCTCTTATCTCCATTGGGAAGTGGGAAACTGTGTGTTTAATAGGGGGCCCAATTCCCCCTTTCCTCTAGTAACTATGCATATCGTAAGAGGCGACTAAAATGCCGAAGAGACAAGGGCTGGTAACCCCTACTGTATACATTACTAAATTAAAAAGAGACCTTTCATTTCTTTAGTCACCCTGCCTTGGTGGGATACCGGATGTATACCTGG
Source organism: Cherax quadricarinatus (assembly GCF_026875155.1). Lineage (NCBI taxonomy): Eukaryota > Metazoa > Arthropoda > Malacostraca > Decapoda > Parastacidae > Cherax > Cherax quadricarinatus. The sequence continues at coordinate 109,745,762 of NC_069402.1, forward strand.
AGAGTGTTTTCAGGGGTCAGTGCCCTCGGGGCTCGTCTGAGACCAGGCCTTCGTGGTGAACAGGGTCAGATTAAACACCAGGCAGTTACTGTGCCGCACACAACTGACGTACCAAACCGACAGACCCCAGCTAGTCAGGTACTGAGAGACTTTAGGTGCTTTCGAGTGCCATCCTATTAAGACAGCCAGGGGCTTATTGGTAATCTCCCTTAAGTATGCTGGGAGGCAGCTGAACAGTCTTGGGCACCAGACACTTACTGTGTTGTCTCTCAGTGTACTCGTGGTGTCCCTGCTTTTTACGGGGGGAATGTTGCATCTCCTGCTGAGTCTGTTTGCTTTCATATGGAGTGATTTTCTTGTGCAAGTTTGGTACTAATCCCTCTAGGATTTTCAAAGTGTATACTATTATATGTATCTCTTGCCTGTGTTCCAGGGAACACAAATCAAGGGCCTTCAACCATTCCCAGTAATTTAGGTGCCTTATACCCCTTATGTGGGTGTGAAAGTTCTTTGTACACTCTCCAGGTCAGCAATCTTGCCTGCCTTTGAAGGGGGCAGTTAGTGTACAGCAGTATTCTAGCCTAGAGAAAAAAAAGCAATTTGAAGAGAAAACATCAAGGCTTGGTGTCTCTAGTTTTGAAGGTTCTCATTATCCATCCTACCATTTTCCTAGCAGTTTCGTAGATACATTGTTGTGGTCTTTGAAGACAGATCCTCTGACATTATCACTCCCCGGTCCTTTACATTACTTTTTTCGCTCTACTGTATGGTTAGAATTTGTCGTATACCCTGATCCCTGATACAGTTTTTAAATTTTCCCAAGTTTTCCATATCTGAGTAGTTGAAATTTCTCTTTAGAGAACTTCATATTGTTTTGAGTGACCCATTTGAAGATTGGGTGATGTCCACTTGGAGTCTTGCGGTGTCTTCGATGGAGGTCACTGTCATGGCAATTCGGGTGTCATCCTGTCATGTCAGATAGAGGATGAGGAATAGAATGGGAGTGAATACTGTGATTTTGTGGAGAGTACTGTCCCTTGTGGAACAGAGCTTTTCACCAAGCTGTCTCAGGCTTTACTCTTTTTACTATAACTCTTTGTGTTCAATTTGTCAGGAAGTTATAGATCCATCTACCAACGTTTCCTGTTATTCCTTTATCACGCCATTGGGCATTTTGTTGAAAAAAAAAATCACATATCAACAAACTGCCATTTTTTTATTTTTATGAATATGAATCTTCAACTTAAAGGCAACTGTCTTACCTCCTTAGAAATCATCAGTTGAGCCGTGATCGCCATAAAGCTGTCTGGTAACCACTTCTGTCACCACACAGCACCTCCACTTGTCTCTCAAACCGCTCATTTCCCCAACCAACTGGCAAGCATTTACAATACAGTACATGGCAGTTAATTTCAAAACTGATTCTAAAGATACACTTTAGGACAAAAGAGAATCCCGTGCATTGTTTAACAAATCATTAAAAAAACAAAAGTTTCTTAATATACATAAGCTAGCAAGAGCTTCCCCACTCACAAAAGTGGAGACCCAACTGATGCCAACAATTACAGGACAATATCTAATTTGGCCACTGTTATCTAAAAAAAATAATAAAGTAGTACATAAGTGAGTGTACTTCATTCATAAATAAATATAATACTTAATTATAATTAATGGTTTACAAAATTGGCAAGTAGTTGAATAAAATAGGTCCAGTACTTCGATATCTATACAGAGACCCAAGTGTTGCACATGTCTTGTAATATACTAACCCTTGTCATTTAGCATCAGACTTGAAAAAGAAAAGATGATGCAATAGTTAAATAACAAATATAAAACGGCATTTCTTTGAACTAGAAAAACTTTTTATAAAGTCGACCACAACATTCTCTGCTAACTGGAACATTACAGAATCAAAAAACTATGTTCTCACATACAGGTCTTAACACCCAAAAACCAACATGTGTTCCCTTAAAAAACACCACCTCTTCAATTTAACCTATCAACATAGACAGGGCAGTGACCCCGGCCCCCCCCCCCTACTATTTTTTATTTAAATCAATGACCTAAATGCCTCTCAGGATTTAAACCAGTTTTGTTTACAGATTTAGACATTTTGTTGAACATAAAATCAAAGAAATTTCAAACTTCTTTAGATTTTTTCAAATAGCAGACAAAACAGATGAGACATACAGTACTGTACAGTACTATGACCCAAGTCAGCCATCACAACTACACAACCAATGTTAAAATTTAAGGATATATACATTTTGAAAAACTGTATCTACTCACTCTTGACAGCTCTTGCAAAAATGTATTGTTTTGGGTCGAAAATCTCCTCCTGATCTCCTTTAATTTTTTTACGGCCATTTTTCCGAAAAAAA
>NC_069402.1:109748642-109766346 GCF_026875155.1 Cherax quadricarinatus
AAAGGGTTTTTCACCAAGCCACTTTGCACAGATTTTCCTTAATCTTTGTAGTGGCAACTTCTTAAATTTTTCCTCTCCCCCCTGTGAACCATTTCCTCAGTCGGGCCTCTTGCTGTTGAAGTTGATCTATCAGCTCATCTGGTTATTCTTCATTGTCCTCCTCTCCCAAACCTTTCCACATCCCCCCACTAACCCCCAAACCCCAAAGGATTTTCCCCATGCAACAAGGTTTTCCTCAACGGGCTAACCTCTCGGGTTAGCCTAAAACCCTAAAAATCCCTTTTGTCTACACATTCTGGCCACAGTTTTTTTTCCCAAAGCAATTTCAAGGTTTTCTTAGTCCTCCCCCAACCCTTACCTATAAGGTTTACACAATTAAAGGAATTAAAGTACCCCCAAAAGCCCCCTTTAAGTCTTTTGATTTTTCTGAGGCACAAAAAGCCCCTTCAAACAGAGCTTTGTGTACATTTTTTTTGAAGTTGCAATAACCTCGGCCCATGGGCTGCGGGAGAGGAATGGTATTAGGGCAAAAACTTCACCTAATAAATTTCAGTCCCCATAAAGTCGCCTGCCACTCTGAGGTCCCAGGGGCATGTCTAACCCCAGGAGGCACTTAAGTTCTAATTTCTTTTCTTTTAGGAATTTTTTACATTGGGGGAAAATGCAGGGTTAACCTCAAGAAAAAGTCCTAGTGACCCACCTTCTTTTTTGCCCTCCACACACACAAAAATTTCCCTTTTTAGGAATTTCTTTGCCTGAACTCGGGGAGTTTCAGAGTGAACACAAAAAAGGTTTAAAACTGTAATACCATACATTGGAACACACAACAAAGTAAGCCTGCTTTATAGGGTTTTGCCTGGGGGTGCCTTTTCCTCCCGAGTAAAGTAGGTCCTGCTTTCATTTTCTTTCCAAAACGGCCTTTTTTCATCAAATTAAACACTTTTTTAAGGGTTTTAGTCCTTCACCTCTATGTACTTTTTGAATTCATGCACATATTTTTCAGCCGCTTTGTGGGCCGAACGGGAGCCTCACCATGCCTTTTCACACTAATTTTGCCACACGCTTCTTAAAACTCCAAAAAAACCTTTGCTGGCCTTAAATTCACTCACATCCCACTAGTTGCAGCATTTTTTTAATTAAATCCTCATGCAACTTCCCCCCAGCCTTTTCGTTTATATCGCTTGAGAGACGCTACTCCTGCAGCTGTTTTTCTTTTACCCCCACCAAAAAGATCCTCAACATCTTGCATCCTTCGATCTCTTTTCAAAACACATTTAAAACCTTTTGGGCAAGAATAGTTTTCCTTGATTGCCTTTGGTGCCCACAATAGAAAACGATCGTTGATTGGGTTTTTTGTACAACCGGGCCCAGGTTGGCGATACGCACTCCACTTTCATACTTATCAATGACTCTTTTCTCTCTATAGTAATTCTCCCCCTTATTGCTGTAGGTTTTGGCACTAGAACTTTTTGGGCCCAGGGTCTCTTATTTTCCAGAGAAAATCCCCCAAAAACAATGTAAAAACGAAAGCCCCGATTTATGCTTGGTTTTTACCCGGAGGCGGCGGGTAAAAAAGGGCACGGGGGGCACATGTGAGGCGGCTGAGGGCGCACATTGACCCTCGGACGAACAGAGGTGAGCGGGTTTTTTGAGCGGAAATGCAGGAAAAATTTTTTTCGATTAAAGGGGCGTATGCGATTAAACTTTATGTGATGCCAAGGGATGGGGGGGTCCACTTATTTCTTAGGGGGAAAAATTTAAATTCGCCTAATAAAATTTTCCAAAAATTAGCTTGGAACAGTTTAATAGCGTTATGCAAGGGCCACTTATTTCATGGGGAAAATTTTTTTTTTTTTCATACTTTTGGGGTCTGCAGGATTAATTTGATTCCTTATTTCTCAGGGGAAAATTGATTGCTTTGCGATAGTTTTGCTTTACGATAGCTCTCAGGAACAGTTTAAATAACTTTAAACCGGGGTACACTGTAAAAAATAATTTTAAAACACTTGAAAAATTTTGGAAAGTTCCAACTAATAGAGACACGTGGCTCATGGAAAGTAAACAAACTGGGGGGGGCGTGTGACCAATTAGAAATGTCATAGTGTGTCCTGATTACTTGTATTACTTTTTGTAGGTATGTAGTAAACCAAGCTATTTATAGATAGGCTCGATGGGTAGCTGTGATGTCAACAAGTCCTCACTAGCCATAGCTAAAGGCATCCTCCAATTTCCCCTAGGCAAAAACTGGGCAAGGGAAGGCTTCTGGGCTTTTCCTCCTTATGACTTTTAAATTTCAACCCAAACCATCCAACGAGGTATTCCAAATTTCCAAAACTCCCTTTTGTATTCACCCAACAAATGGTGGCAGTGGTGGGATTGCGTAATTTTGACAATTACGAAGATCTACGGAGATAATTCCTACCAAGCCGACTGACATTTTGTGTGTGACTGTGCATGGAGGCCTAAAGATGCCAGCTACCATCCACATGCTACACCAAGCCAGTGTATCTCCAACCTGTCTACACAGCTTTTGGTTAGTTCCTACCTGTGCATTTGCTATTTTGCCAACTTCAAGGAGTAGGTCTGGGTTTTTACAAAATTAGCCGAAAAGTTACGCCAGCCTGAGGGGGAGAGCCCTTAGCCACCCAGCCTGCCTAAGTCCTAAGCCACTCAGCCTGTCAAGCCAATCTCCTAGCCTGTTCTTGCTGCCATGTGTATGGTTACAAGCCTCAAGCCATCTTAGCTTAAGCCAGCAAGCCAACCCAGTTGAGTGTGGGAAGTAGGCCAGTGAACTTTGCTCTGCAAATTGTCTCCAGTATCGCTTTGTCCTACCAGTTCAACTCTGATCAGAGTGATAATCACCATCCCTGTGGTATATTGTTGCTTACTAAGCCATCCGGCTTAAATCACATGACTTTGTACTGAGAAATGCCTCTAGCTAGCAGCTTGCATGTGAGGGGGCTCGTAACATCACAGGTAGCCAGGGAGCCTGTCTATAACATAACTGGGATTATCTACTTATACTACACAAGTATCATCAGCTGATGATACTGTGCTTATGGGAGATTCTAAAGAAAAATTGCAAAGGTTAGTGGACGAGTTTGGGAGTGTGTGTAAAGGCAGAAAGTTGAAAGTGAACATAGAAAAGAGTAAGGTGATGAGGGTGTCAAATGATTTAGATAAAGAAAAATTGGATATCAAGTTGGGGAGGAGGAGTATGGAAGAAGTGAATGTTTTCAAATACTTGGGAGTTGACGTGTTGGCGGATGGATTTATGAAGGATGAGGTACTCATAGAATTGATGAGGGAAAAAAAGGTGAGTGGGCATTGAGGTATATGTGGAGACAAAAAAACGTTATCTATGGAGGCAAAGAAGGGAATGTATGAAAGTATAGTAGTACCAACACTTCTATATGGGTGTGAAGCTTGGGTTGTGAATGCAGCAACAAGGAGGTGGTTGGAGGCAGTGGAGATGTACTGCCCTAAGGCAATGTGGGGTATAAATATTATGCAGAAAATTCGGAGTGTGGAAATTAGAGAAGGTGTGGAGTTAATAAAAGTTTTAGTCAGAGGCTGAAGTGGGGTTGTTGGGGTGTTTGGTCATTTAGAGAGAATGGATCAAAGTAGAATGACATGGAGAGCATTTAAACCTGTAGGGAAGGAAGGGGGGGTGGGGGTCGTCCTCGAAAAGGTTTGGGAAGGAAGGGGTAAGGGAGGTTTTGTGGGTGAGGGGCTTGGACTTCCAGCAGGCGTGCGTGAGTGTGTCCAATAGGAGTGAATGGAGATGAATGGTATTTGGGACCTGACGATCTGTTGGAGTGTGAGCAGGGTAATATTTAGTGAAGGGATTCAGGGAAACCGGTTATTTTTATATAGCCGGACTTGAATCCTGGAAGTGGGAAGTACAATGCCTGCACTCTAAAGGAGGGGTTCGGGATATTGGCAGTTGGTGGGATATGTTGTGTATCTTTATACGTATATGCTTCTAAGCTGTTGTGTTCTGAGCACCTCTGCAAAAATAGTGATTATGTGTGATTGAGGTGAATGTTGAATGATGATAAAAGTATTTTCTTTTTGGGTATTTCCTTTCTTTTTGCATCACCCTGCCTTGGTGGGAGACGGCCGACTTGTTAAAAAAAAAAAAAATAGCTACACAAGTAATACAAGTAGTCAGTGACACACTGATGACAAAGTCAGGGGAGGGGGGGAGCAGTATAACGAGCTTTGCTCATAATTTGAAATGTCCGTATTAGTGGAACAGCATAAGGTGAAATGCCACAAAGCAGGGCCTTACTGTACAGGCTTCCGTTTTACACTCGCGTGACAGGACGGTAGTACCTCCCTGTGCGGTTGCTGTCTACCAGCCTACTACCAAACAAAATACAGAAATTATATAAGCCTTACGAAACTGAGAAAAAGAAGAACTAGACTCATTTTCAGACTTGTAAAAATCCAGGTATGCAAGAGTGCTTGACTCAGGTGCCAGAAAAATAAACTGAAGTTGCACATAACACATTTGTCATTAAAGGATTATTATAAATGACTAATTTACAGTACAGTGCTGTACTATACAGTGTCTCATAAATAATGGAAATATAAACACATATGCAGTATAATTGATCCTTTATTGACTACATTTCGCCCACACAGTGGGTTTTTTCAAGTCACAAACAGAACTACCTGGGGTGGAAGGAACGCGAGTATTTATAGTCAATAAAGGATCACATTATACTGTATATGTGTTTATATTTCCATTGTGTCGGTATTTTATACATTTATTTCCGTCTCATAAATAATATTTTGCCTAACCTTAGCATAACCACAGGTAAGAATGATGATGGATAGCAGTGGGTATCAACGTTCTGCTAAATGTTGCCAGAACAGGTTCCAGAAGTTATACAAAAGTTATCAGGTCGCTTCAGAACACAACAAGAAATGTGCCATAAGAACTCGAAGACGTCCTCCATTTTATTTCAAGTTAAACACACTCTTTGACTGTAGTGAGATAAACGAAGCAGTTGTAACTGGTAAGTGGTAAACTTGCGTCATTTATAGAGTAAATAAAGGTACTTCTGGAAGAACTGTATATTGTGTTGTAATTTCTTCTGGTAATTGTAGTGAATATTTTCTTAAGCTATTTTTCACTTGTAGTTAATGGTTTTCTTTCTTCCTAATATACCTTTTGCTTTTATATTGAAAAAAAGTTTTATTTTTACTTTTTCCACGAAATTTTCCCTTTTTAAAAATTAAATTTTGGGGTAATAAACCGATTTTTTTACGACCTCGCTGCCACACTCCCAAGAAGGGTACCCAGAAAAAAAACATACAAGGACCCCCCCTGATTGACTTTTTTTTTCGGCCCCCGGGTTATTGCTGAAAATTTTGGGTGATTGGCTGTTTGGGATGTTTCTGTTCACCGGGCCCCACTCCTTGCAGTCAGTTGGCTGGTCTCTGGCGGTGAAGAAGCTCTCTCATTCACCAAACTTTTTTGCTATAACTTTTTTTATTGTAGTTACTGATTGAGTGAAACTGCGAAATAAGCATTCATTGGGCCCCAAAGAAACACGTTGCATAGTATTAAAAACATGCAATGTTTATATGCATACATATTTAATAATAACACTGGTACATTAACCCTTTGACGTTTCGGCCCCTTTCGAAACTGTCATTCTATGCGCCAAATTTTAAAAAAAAAAATATTTTTTTTTATGAAAATGTTGGGAAAAATTTTTTACAGTGTTTTAAGCCTAAAAAAAATTTTTTTCCCAAACAGTATTTCCCGGAATATAGACCCAAAGTTTGCAAAATTGACGTGCGAAGGCAAAGCGGCGACTGCCGCCCACCCAGTATTCTTTTTTTTACTCTAATTAAAAGGGTTTTTCTTGCATTTTCAATATTTTTTTTTTTTCCAAATTATGGGGGCCTGTGAGCCAAATGAAAGGGGTCATTTTCAAAATCCCTCATTATTTACAACACAATAACAAACAAATTTTATCACTATTAGTTTGTGTATACACTTTGTTTACACAAACAAACAATAAAAAACAATGTTTATTACATTGTTCCATAAAAATAATACATATGTAAGTCCAAAACACATTCCTGAACGCGCAGTTTTGGGAACTCTTTGAAACAGGGGTATATGCAGGGGGGCACTTCACATCCCACACATAAAACGATGTCTCTGCATGTTTTGGGGGTTTTTTGGGGTACTACATACATAACACCTCTTCTGACTTTTTTCGGGGCAATTAGGAGGCATTTTGTAGGGGAGTGATCACCAGGCCTCATACGAGATGACTCTTTGGGCGCTGTCTATTGCAGGATTTTGCTTTTTTGGTACTTTTGGGCAATTTTGTTTTGTTACTGAAGGAAAACCCAAAGGTGTTTTTTGTTGGTTTAATTGTTATGTTTATGCTTTAGTGGTAACAAGATGGAAAAAAAGTTTGATTCCACTTATAACTCTTGACCATCTCAAACCCATCTGCATGTCACATTTTCCACTAAGCGCATTTTGGGGGTTGTAGCCCCATGACAGCTGCGGGCTTTAGAATGGTTCATTGGTCTCTCTTTGTCCCTGCCACGGGTACCATTTCGTTTCTGTGACTGATGTCAACAATGTGACTTCACGTTTCTCAGCCACCGAAAGCCATGATGTCATTGGCAGAAAAGGGCTTGCACCTCACCTCTGCGATGCCAGCGCGAACCTTGGCATATGTTGCGATTACCACGCACGGGTGCCACACCTTTGTCAAGTTCATCCAAGAAATCACTGAGAAAGGGGGGCTTTGGTACCATTACAAAAATAACATATGCCCCTTCCCAAAATAGGGGTTCCATCATTGTTCGAACCACATCACCAGAGATACCCAATAATTTCGGGGTATCCTAAAAGTTTACGCCAGTGTAACAATAAATCAAAACAAGACCACTTCTGCAACACACAACAAATAGCTTTACCAAACTTTCCCCTTGTTTGGGTATAATTGCTTGAATGAGAGTCTTCCTTTGAATAAAATAAAGGACTATAAATAACAAGCTTCCGAAGGGATAAAAAACTGCAGCACTTTTGTTTCAGGTACAAACAATTTTTTATCTAATAACCTGCGCTCGCAGGCCTGTTTTGTCTGAAAAGTGTAACATACATAACATATCAAAAACGTTGACACCATAATTCACAAAAACCCGGGAGTTGAAATCGGGGCGACTTTGCCATATTGTGACAGTGTGCTTATACACAGGGCTAAGCTTTTTTTTTGGGAAAAAAACAGTACATTCTCCCACGTTGCCCCTTTCCACTTGTGTACCGTATTTTGGTGAGAAATTGTTTTTCCATGGTAATCCAGTAGGGTTTTGTTTCCCTGACAATGATGTCCATCAGGGGTTTATCGAAAATAACTCAAAACAGTCCATTTTACTGGCATTTTTCCCAAATGGGCAAATGGCTTTATTCCACTTGTGTTTTATCAAAGTCATGGGGACGGGAACAAACTCGTCACTGCCTGCCAACCCCGATGCGGTCTGCTGGGGGGGGCTGGATTTGTACCCTGGTTTGTGGTTGTGCAGGGTTTTGGGGGGTGCAGGTTGTGGTGGTGCAGGGTTGTGGGAGTGTGGGGGTAGGGTGAGGGGTGGTTGTTCTGCTGAGTCAGCCGCGTGGGTATTTGCTGGCCCGGGGATGGTGCCACAGGCCCCCCACCCTCACATCACCACCACTGCCCCCTCCCTCACTGTCCCCCATTTTACCCCCGTTACAATATCGCATCTTCACTATCGGGATGGGGTAGGGCCCCGGGTGTGCCCCCAAATTTCTCCTTCCCCCTTTGGAACAACATATGAAACACACCAACCCCATCTACGTCCGTACTACTGGCGCTTCACTGGGAAAAATTCACTCTCACTGTCCAAAACCTTTAAAAAGTTTGGAAAAACCCCAAAAAAAAAATGGGGGGGAAAAAAAAAAAAAAAAAATTTTTTTTTTAAAAAAAAGTAAAAGGGAAGAAATTTAATTGTTATTTTTTTATATTTAGTTATTGGATTTTTTGGGAAAATATTAAAAAAAATGGAATTATGGTTTGAGAAATTTTCATCGTTTAATTATTAAAAAAAAAATAATCCCCCAGGAGTAGGAATTTTAACCGGGGGATGGTAAAATGGATGCAACATGGTTCCCCAATGCACCCCTGGGGCCCCGTTTTTTTCACAGGTGCACCCGACCCTGAGACCCATTCTCCCCGTTAGGGCCCACCAGGGCCTTTGGACTTTATTTGAAGCCGCAAAATTTGTGGTATAAATACGTCAAAAAATTGGCTCTAAAAGTATTTAACATCGGAAAAAATCCAAAGGTTTTAAAAGTCTTTTTTACGTTAATAAAACATTTTCATTAAACCATCTATAATACTTCTTTAAAATTTTGTAAGAAACACTTTTCATAGGGGGTAAACAGCAATGTTTTTACAACCACCACCGACTTACACCTCACCAAATACAACCATCGACTTACGATGTTTTTTGTATGCCAAATTTCTGGGGAAAAAAAAAACTGTTTTTTTTGGGGTATACAGTTTTACCTAAACCTTACAGCATAAATCATACAAGAACAAAAGGAAAAATAAAAAAAAGAATACCAAAAAAAAAAAAAAAATAATTTTTTTTATTTTTTATTAACACTGCCGATTCCCCCCAAGGGAGGGGCCCAAAAAAGAATACTTTCACCTCATTCACCCATCACGCTTGCCAGGGGTGCTTTACACTACGTTTTTTAAAAGCAACATTAACACCCCTCCTTCAAAATGCAGGCACTGTACTTTTCCCTCTCCAGGACTCAAATCCACTGCCTGTTTTCCTGAATCCCTTCAAAAATGTTACTTTTCCACACTCCCAGCCGTCGAGTATTAAAAACCTTTGTTCCATTCACCCATCAAACAGCTCAGCATGCCTGCTGGAAGTCCAACCCCCCCCCCCAAAAAAACCTCCTTTTTCCCCCCTCCAACCTTTCCAGGCCCACCCTTCCCCGACTTCCTTCCACACAGACGATACACTCTTGAAATCATTCTGTTTTCTCCATTTTCCCTACATGTCCGAACCACCTCAAAAACCCCTTTCCTCAGCCCTCTGGACAACAGTTTTGGCAATCCCGAACCTCCTCCTAACTTCCAAACTATGAATTCTCTGCATTATATTCACACCACACATTGCCCTCAGACATGACATCTCCACTGCCTCCAGCCTTCTCCTGCTCCCAACATTAAACACCCATGTTTCAACCCTATAGAGCCGATGGAAACTATACTCTCATACTTTCCCCTCTTTGGGCCCTAAGGACAAAGTTCTTTGCCCACACAGAATCTAAGTGCACCACTAAACCCTTTTCCCCTCATAAATTTCTATGATTCACCTCATCTTTCATAGACCCATCCGCTGACACGTCCACTCCCAAATATCTGAATAAATTCACCTCCTCCATACTCTCTCCCTCCAATCCGATATCCAATCTTTCATCACCTCATATTTTTTGTATCCTCAAAACCCTTACTCTTTCCTGTATTCACTTTAATTTTCTTCTTTTACATACCCTACAAATTCATCCACCAACCTCTGCAACTTCTCTTCAAAAATCTCCCAAGAGCACAGTGTTATCAGCAAAGAGCAACTGTGACAAAATCCCACTTTGTGTGGGTTCTTTATCTTTAACTCCCCGCCTCTTGCCAAGACCCTCGCATTTACTTCTCTTACAACTCCATCTATAAATATATTAACCCTTTCAGGGGCCAAGGCCAAAATCTGAAGTCACGCACCAGGTCCAAGAAATTTGAAAAAAAAAAAATTATTTTTTCTTACAGAATTAAAGAGCATATTTTGGTGAAGGTAATAAAAAAAAAAAAAATAGAATCTGATCATACTTACCGAGATACAGTGGGCCCAAGAAGTTTATAGAAAATGATGTGGTGGTGGCAACAAACGACGAATTCCACATACGCGTATTATATTATTTTGTTCTTTTAGTTGTTTTTTCTTTTCTTTTCCAATTTTTTTCTATTCCTACTAACATTTGGGGCCTGAGAGACCAAAACTGTATAATTGATGTATATAAACTCACTGTATTGAACACAATAACCGCACTAAAGTTATTATCATATTATTGTTTACCACTGTTGTTTATTACAATAAACATGCACAAATATTGTAAATATTAATGTTTATCTATATTTCAATCCGGGACATGGTTTTAGAACTGCTGGGTTGGAATCCTTGAAACAAGCCACCTTGCACAGAGGCCCCTTACTTCCTAAAAACAAAAACCAGTGTCTTTGCATCTTTGTTGCCGTCTTTGTTTGTGCCAGACAATGCATCTCTTCAAGAAATTTCTTTTGAGTTGAAGGAAGCTGTTTTTATAAATGATCCCCTTCTCTCCTAAAAACCTTGGGTATATCGTGATAAATTTCGGGGCCCATGTTGTATTGCAGGTGTTGTTACCTGTACTTCATTATGATTGTCTACAAAAACAAACAAAATTCACGATACGGTGTCGTTACCTCTTTTTGGTAATATTATATGCATTCAGCAGTAAAATGTCCATGAATGGAAGAAAAGTTATTACCACTTGTAATCTTACGAACACAGTCAACAAAAACCAATCTGCTGTCACATTTGTAAACCCAAGGGCATTTTTGTGTATAAAAAAACACTGACACGGTTTTTCGAATACGTTCTTAGTCCCCTCGATAAAACTTTGCCACTGTTTGCATTTCATTACGGGAAAAGGGTTTGCAAAATGTGACATCTCTTTTGTCATGCCACCGAATGCCATGATGTCATTGGCAGAAAACAACTGCACGCATCACCACGAACACCTACTTGGCCGGGGCATATGTTTACGATTAAATGCACTGTGCCACACACTCTTCTTGTTCACTCGCAGAAATCACGAAAAAGGGGCTTTTTGTACCAGTTATCGTATATAATGATGGCTCTTACCAAATAAGGTGCCATCATTTTCTACAAATCCCCTGAGATCCCAAAAAACATTTTGGGTACTTTCAATTTTTCTACCCCTGTATACAACAATATCCAACCCCAGGCCACGTCACAATCCAGGTACAAACAATTTTATACCAAAGCGGTTCCTCTTGCCCAGTATATACTGCTTGAATGACAGTCTACCTTTGAACAAAAAAAAAACTCGTAATTACAAAATTCTTGAATGGGTAAAAGTAACCCGAACTTTTGTTTGAGATCATGAAAACATTTCCAATCTTGTAAACCTGCCTTCTGTCAGGCCTGGTTTTTTCAGAGAAATGAAAAACATAACAGTAAGATAAACCTGTTCACTGGGGATTATTTCACTGAAGGAAGGGGTAGAATTAAACCCATTGTGGACCAGTAAAGCTTTTATGTTATCTTTTAGACGTGAGGCATAAGCATTATTTTTGCAAAAAAAAAAAATACATTTTTGCAAAAGTCAACTCTTTCCACCTGTGTAGTCCGACTGTGGTGAAAAATGTATTTGCCATGGTGTACTGAAAAAACTTATTACTTTCCCCGGCAAAAATTTCCTAATGGGGGGTCAATGAATAATTTTAAAGAGTTCCATTTATTGCCGTGGTTCCAAGGGGACAGGAGGTAGAATTCCACTTTTAAGCATCGAATGGTGGGCTTGGGGAAAAAATTTGGGATTTTGCGCCAATCCCCCCATACGGTTTTTCTGGGGGTACTGGACACATAGGGTGGTTTTCGGGGGGTTTTTGGTTGTGGCGGGCTGGTGGTGACGCTCCGCTTTGTCCTTGAACTGACGATCAGCAGCGGGGCCCCGCGGGCACGGTGGAAACACGCGGCGGTGCCCCTACCACCACCACACCACTAAAACCCCCACCACTGATGCTTTGGCCCATCCCCGCCAGTGTACCACATCATCCTCACTATCATACCCAAAAGGGTGTAGGGCCACGGAACTCCGGTATGTACCCCTCCCCTGGAACAGCATAGGTACACTACCCCAGCGCATGGGCGGAGAACATACCGGGGTGCTTCACTGGGAATTGATTCTACTACCCTCGAATGATCGTCGAGCGCAAAAAAATCACAATCCACTCGAATCTTGCATTACTGAATCGAGGCCTGGCCACGCGAAAAATTAGTTTTCTCTTCGTTTGGGAAAACCCGACCGTGAGTCACGAGTGCCCCACCAGAGGGAGAAGCGAGGGTCGCGGGGGGTTTTCTGCACTATTTTCGATATCCCGGTCATTATTTTCGGTCACTAAAATTATCAAAGCCTTAGAATTTTCGTCTTCATTTCCCCTTCCCTCAGTGTCAGAACTATCAGACAGGAAAAGGAGAGTCCAATTTTCCGGGAGTGAGAGCTGACTTGCAACGAGGCATGGTGAACAAGGTGACTGAGCCGGCATTCCCACAATGCTATTGCAGGCGCCTAGATTTTTTGTTTATGCGCACTACCCACGCGCAGACCCATTCTCTCACATGTAGGCCTATGAGCGCTTTCGCAATAAATTTGACGGCGCTAGAATCTTGGCATAGATCTACGGTTTGGACACTCACCGAAAAGCCGTAGATCTACGGGACGGACCCTGAAAGGGTTAAACAACCACAGTGACATCACACATCCTTGTCTAAGGCCTACTTTTACTGGGAAATAATCTCCCTCTTTCCTACATACACTAACTTGAGCCTCACTATCCTCCTAAAAACTCTTCACTGCTTTCAGTAACCTACCTCCTATACCATACACCTGCAACATCTGCCACATTGCCCCCCTATTCACCCTGTCATACGCCTTTTCCAAATCCATAAATGCCACAAAAACCTCTTTAGCCTTATCTAATCACTGTTCACTTATGTGTTTCACTGTAAACACCTGGTCCACACACCCCCTACCTTTCCTAAAGCCTCCTTGTTCATCTGCTATCCTATTCTCTTTCTTACTCTTAATTCTTTCAATAATAATTCTACCATACACTTTACCAGGTATACTCAACTGACTTATCCCCCTATAATTTTTGCACTCTCTTTTGTCCCCTTTGCCTTTGTACAAAGGAACTATGCATGCTTTCTGCCAATCCCTAGGTACCTTACCCTCTTCCATACATTTATTAAATAATAGCACCAACCACTCCAAAACTATATCCCCACCTGCTTTTAACATTTCTATCTTTATCCCATCAATCCCAGCTGCCTTACCCCCTTTCATTTTACCTACTTCCTCACGAACTTCCCCCACACTCACAACTGGCTCTTCCTCACTCCTACAAGATGTTATTCCTCCTTGCCCTATACACAAAATCACAGCTTCCCTATCTTCATCAACATTTAACAGTTCCTCAAAATATTCCCTCCATCTTCCCAATACCTCTAACTCTCCATTTAATAACTCTTCTCTCCTCTTTTTAACTGACAAATCCATTTGTTCTCTAGGCTTCCTTAATTTGTTAATCTCACTCCAAAATCTTTTCTTATTTTCAACAAAATTTGTTGATAACATCTCACCCACTCTCTCATTTGCTCTCTTTTAACATTGCTTCACCACTCTCTTAACCTCTCTCTTTTTCTCCATATACTCTTCCCTCCTTGCATCACTTCTACTTTGTAAAAACTTCTCATATGCTAACTTTTTCTCCCTTACTACTCTCTTTACATCATCATTCCACCAATTGCTCCTCTTCCCTCCCGCACCCACTTTCCTGTAACCACAAACTTCTGCTGAACACACTAACACTACATTTTTAAACCTACCCCATACCTCTTCGATCCCTTTGCTTATGCTCTCATTAGTCCATCTATCCTCCAACAGCTGTTTATATCTTACCCTAACTGCCGCCTCTTTTAGTTTATAAACCTTCACCTCTCTCTTCCCTGATGCTTCTGTTCTCCTTGTATCCCATCTACCTTTTACTCTCAGTGTAGCTACAACTAAAAGTGATCTGATATATCTGTGGGCCCTCTATAAACATGTACATTCTGAAGTCTAGTCAACAGTCTTTTATCTACCAATACATAATCCAACAAACTACTGTCATTTTGCCCTACATCATATCTTGTATACTTACTTATCCTCTTTTTCTTAAAATATGTATTACTTATAACTAAACCCCTTTCTATACAAAGTTCAGTCAAAGGGCTCCCATTATCATTTACACCTGGCACCCCAACTTACCTACCACACACCCTCTCTAAAAGTTTCTCCTACTTTAGCATTCAGGACCCCTATCACAATTACCCTCACACTTGGTTCAAAGCTTCCTGTACATTCACTTAACATCTCCCAAAGTCTCTCTCTCTCCTCTACATTCCTCTTTTCTCCAGGGTGCGTACACACTTATTATGACCCACTTTTTTGCATCCAACCTTTACTTTAATCCACATAATCCTTGAATTTACACATTCATATTCTCTTTTCTCCTTCCATAACTGATCTTTCAACATTATTGCTACCCTTTCCTTAGCTTTAACTCTCTCATATACTCCAGATTTAATTCCATTTATTTCCCCCCACCGAAACTCCCCTTCCCTCAGTTTTGTTTCGCTTAAGGCCAGGACATCCAACCTCTTTTCATTCATAACATCAGCAATCATCTGTTTCTTGTCATCCGCACTACATCCACGCACATTCAAGCATCCCAGTTTTATAAAATTTATTCATTTCTAACAACTACCTTTTGATGCCATCATAAACAAACGGAGGAGTAATGAATAATTCATGATGCGAATTGTAAACAAACGCATATGAAGGGCGGTTACTGCACCAGTCGCCAGATTCACAGTTTTCTCTAACGCTGCATCAGAGAAAACGTAATGTTTACTCTCCATGTGACTCTCCACTCGATAACATATAAACATTGCATGTTTATATGCTATGTTTATATGCTACGTGATATGTAACGTGTTTCTTATATATACAGTGGACCCTCGACCAATGATGGCATCGTATAACGTTAAATCCGACTAGCGATACATTTTAACGCCAAAATTTTGCCTCGACTAGCGCTAAAAAGCTCGACCAACACGATTCGTTCCTTTAGAGACGCGTCCACATGTGGTCTGAGTGCGCCTCACTTGTCCCGTGGGTGCCAGTGTTTACAAGCCAGCCAGCCACCGTGGTTGCATCCAAACATACAATCGGAACATTTCATATTATCACAGCGTTTTTAGTGATTGCACCTGCAAAATAAGTCACCATGGGTCCCAAGAAAACTTCTAGTACCAACCCTACAGCAAGAAGGGTGAGAATTACTATGGATATGAAGAAAGAGATCATTGCTAAGTATGAAAGTGGAGTGCGTGTCTCCGAGCTGGCCTGGTTGTACACAAAACATCAATCAACCATCGCTACTATTGTGGGCAAGAAAATGGCAATCAAGGAAGCTGTTCTTGCCAAAGGTGCAACTATGTTTTCGAAACTGAGATCGCAAGTGATAGAAGATGTTGAGAGACTGTTATTGGTGTGGATAAATGAAAATCAGATAGCAGGAGATAGCATCTCTCAAGCGATCATATGTGAAAAGGCTAGGCAGTTGCATGACGATTTAATTAGAAAAATGCCTGCAACTTGTGGTGATGTGAGTGAATTTAAGGCCAGCAGAGGTTGGTTTGAGAGATTTAAGAATTGTAGTGGCACACATAGTGTGATAAGGTTTGGTGAGGCTGCCAGTTTGGACCAAAAAGCAGCTGAAAAATATGTGCAGGAATACAAGGAGTACGTAGAGGCTGAGGAACTGAAACCTGAACAAGTGTTTAATTGTGACGAAACAGGCCTGTTTTGGAAGAAAATGCCAAGCAGGACCTACATTAGTCAGGAGGAAAAGGCACTCCCAGGACATAAGCCTATGAAAGACAGACTTACTCTGTTGATGTGTGCCAATGCTGTTGGTGATTGCAAAGTGAAGCTTTTATTGGTGTATCACTCTGAAACTCCCAGAGTGTTCAGGAAAAACAATGTCCTCAAGGCTAATTTGTGTGTGCTGTGGAGGGCAAACAGTAAGGCATAGGTCACTAGGGACTTTTTCTATGACTGGTTACACCATGCATTTGCCCCCACTGTGAAAAATTACCTCTTGGAAAATAAATTGGACCTTAAGTGCCTCTTGGGTATTAGACAATGCTCCTGGTCATCCTTAAGACTTGGCAGAGCAACTTTCTGGGGACATGAGTTTCATCAAGGTGAAGTTTTTGCCTCCTAATACCACTCCTCTCCTGCAGCCCATGGACCAGCAGGTCATTGCAAACTTCAAAAAACTGTACACAAAAACTCTGTTTGAAAGGTGCTTTGTAGTGACCTCAGAAACTCGATCGACTCTAAGAGAGTTTTGGAGAGGTCTCTTTAGCATCCTCAATTGTGTAAACATTATAGATAAGGCTTGGGAGGAAGTGACTAAGAGGACCTTGAACTCTGCTTGGAAGAAACTGTGGCCAGAATGTGTAGACAAAAGGGATTTTGAAGCATTTGAGGCTAACCCTGAGAAGCCTATTCCAATTGTGGAATCAATTGTGGCATTTGGAAGTCCTTGGGTTGGAGGTTAGTGGGGAGGATGTGGAAGAGTTGGTGGAGGAGGACAATGAAGAACTAACCACTGATGAGCTTCAAGATCATCTTCAACAGCAAGAGGCCAGACCTGAGGAAACTTCTCTGGAGGAGAGGATAAAGAAATTGAATAAGTTGCCTACTTCATAGATCAAGGAAATGTGTGCAGTGTGGCTTAAAGTGCAAACCTTTTTTGATGAAAATCACTCTCACACAGCTATTGCAAGCCGTGCTGGTGACTATTACACTGACAATGTTGTGAAACACTATAGGAATGTCATAAAGGAACGGGAGGTACAGGCCACTATGGACAGCTATATTGTGCGACAGGTCCAGTGACTCTCAAGCTGGTCTTAGTGTCATTAAAAGAAGGGAAGTAATCCCAGAAAAGGACTTGACAACTCAAGTCCTAATGGAAGGAGATTCCCCTTCTAAACATTAACACCATCCACACTCTCCCCTCCTCCCATCCCATCATTCATCACCAGATCTTCAATAAAGGTAAGTGTCATGTAATTGTACATGTCTTCTTCAGTTTGTGTGTATTAAAATTAATATTTCATGTGGTAATTTTTTTTTTTTTCAATACTTTGGGGTGTCAGGAATGGATTAATTTGATTTCCATTATTTCTTATGGGAAAATTAACTCAACTAACGATAATTTCAACTAACAATGAGCTCTCAGAAACGGATTAATATCGTTGGTCGAGGGTCCTCTGTAATTTTGAAGAGGATATCTTAGATGGATTAATGAAAATGTCTATATTAACATAAAATAAGACATTTAATGTGCCAAAGAGTGATTATTAAATATACATTGCATTTAATAAACATTGCATGTTTATATGGTATGTAATGTGTTTCTTATATAATTTTGAAGAAGATATCATAGATGGATTAATGAAAACTTCTATATTAACGTAAAATAAGACATTTAATGTGCCAAACAGTGATTATTAATATACATTACATATAATAAACACTGCATGTTTATATGCTATGTACAGTGTTGCTTATATAATTTTGAAAAAGATATCATATATTGATTAATGAAAATGTCTATATTAATGTAAAATAAGACATTTAACCCTTTCAGGGTCCAAGGCCAAAATCTGAAGTGGTGCCCTAGTGTCCAAGAAATTTCGAAAAAAAAAAAAAAAATTAAATTTTTTCTTA
>NC_069402.1:109766846-109788550 GCF_026875155.1 Cherax quadricarinatus
GGGGAAAAAAGGTGAAAAAGGAAAAAAAAGAGATCATTGCTAAGTATGAAAGTGGAGTGCGTGTCTCGAGCTGGCCTGGTTGTACACAAAACATCAATCAACCATCGCTACTATTGTGGGCAAGAAAGGGGCAATCAAGGAAGCTGTTCTTGCCAAAGGTGCAACAATGTATTCGAAACTGAGATCGCAAGTGATAGAAGATGTTGAGAGACTGTTATTGGTGTGGATAAATGAAAATCAGATAGCAGGAGATAGCATCTCTCAAGCGATCATATGTGAAAAGGCTAGGCAGTTGCATGACGATTTAATTAGAAAAATGCCTGCAACTTGTGGTGATGTGAGTGAATTAAGGCCAGCCAGAGGTTGGTTTGAGAGTTTTTAAGAATTGTAGTGGCACACATAGTGTGATAAGGTTTGGTGAGGCTGCCAGTTTGGACCAAAAAGCAGCTGAAAAATATGTGCAGGAATACAAGGAGTACGTAGAGGCGAGGAACTAAAACCCTGAACAAGTGTTTAATTGTGACGAAACAGGCCTGTTTTGGAAGAAAATGCCAAGCAGGACCTACATTAGTCAGGAGGAAAAGGCACTCCAGGACATAACCCTATGAAAGACAGACTTACTCTGTTGATGTGTGCCAATGTGTTGGTGATTGCAAAGTGAAGCTTTTTTTGGGTGTATACTCTGAAACTCCCAGAGTGTTCAGGAAAAACAATGTCCTCAAGGCTAATTTGTGTGTGCTGTGGAGGGCAAACAGTAAGGCATAGGGTCACTGGGGATTTTTTTCCTATGACTGGTTACACCATGCATTTGCCCCACTGTGAAAAATTACCTCTTGGAAAATAAATTGGCCCTTTAAAGTGCCTCTTGGTATTAGGACAATGCTCCTGGTCATCCTTAAGACTTGGAGAGCAACTTTCGGGGGACATGAGTTTCATCAAGGTGAAGTTTTTGCCTCCTAATACCACTCCTCTCCTGCACCCCATGGACCAGCAGGTCATTGCAAACTTCAAAAAACTGTACACAAAAAACTCTGTTTAAAAGTGCTTTGTAGTGACCTCAGAAACTCGATCGACTCTAAGAGAGTTTTGGAGAGGTCTCTTTTGCATCCTCAATTGTGGGAAACATTATAGATAAGGCTTGGGAGGAAGTGGAAATAAGAGGACCTTGAACTCTGCTTGGGAAGAAACTGTGGCCAGAATGTGTAGCCCAAAAAGGGGTTTTGAAGCATTTGAGGCTAACCTGAGAAGCCTATTCCAATTGTGGAAATCAATTGTGGCATTTGGGAAATCCTTGGGGTTGGAGGTTAGTGGGGGGATGTGGAAGAGTTGGTGGAGGAGGACAAAAGGGAAAAACTAACACTGATGAGCTTCAAGATCATCTTCAACAGCAAAAGGCCAACCTGAGGAAAACTTCTCTGGAGGAGAGGATAAAGAAATTGAATAAGTTGCCTACTTCATAAATCAAGGAAATGTGTGCAGTGTGGCTTAAAGTGCAAACCTTTTTGATGAAAATCACTCTCACACAGCTATTGCAAGCCGTGCTGGTGACTATTACACTGACAATGTTGTGAAACACTATAGGAATGTCATAAAGGAACGGGAGGTACAGGCCACTATGGACAGCTATATTGTGCGACAGGTCCAGTGACTCTCAAGCTGGTCTTAGTGTCATTAAAAGAAGGGAAGTAATCCCAGAAAAGGACTTGACAACTAAAGTCCTAATGGAAGGAGATTCCCCTTCTAAACATTAACACCATCCACACTCTCCCTCCTCCCATCCCATCATTCATCACCAATCTTCAATAAAGGTAAGTGTCATGTAATTGTACATGTCTTTTCAGTTTGTGTGTATTAAAATTAATATTTCATGTGGTTTAAATTTTTTTTTTTTTTAATACTTTGGGGTGTCGGAATGGATTAATTTGATTTCCATTATTTCTTATGGAAATTAAAATCAACTAACGATAATTTCAACTAACAATGAGCTTCTCAGAAACGGATTAAATATCGTTGGTCGGGGTCCCCCTGTAATTTTGAAGAGGATATCTTAGATGGATTAATGAAAATGCTATATTAACATAAATAAGACATTTAATGTGCCAAAGAGTGATTATTAAATATACATTGCATTTAATAAACATTGCATGTTTATATGGTATGTAATGTGTTTTTATATAATTTTGAAGAAGATATCATAGATGGATTAATGAAAACTTCTATATTAACGTAAAATAAGACATTTAATGTGCCAAACAGTGATTATTAATATACTTTTAATATAATAAACCCCTGCATGTTTATATGCTATGTACAGTGTTGCTTATTAATTTTGAAAAAGATTCATATATTGATTAATGAAAAAGTCTATATTAATGTAAAATAAGACATTTTAAACCCCTTTCAGGGCCAAGGCCAAAATCTGAAGTGGTGCCCTAGTGTCCAAGAAATTTCGAAAAAAAAAAAAAAAAAATTATTTTTCTTACAGAATTAAAGATAATATTTTTTGTGAAGGAAATAAACAAAAAAAAAATTCTGATCAGTACTTACTGGGGATACAGCAGCGGGAAGTTGACCCAAAATGATTGGGTGGTGGCAGAATCAGTGATTTCTGCAAAATCCCATTTTTTTATTTTACGTTTTTTTTATACTTTTTTCTTTACATTCCTAATTTTTTTCTTTTACTAATAACATTTGTGGCCTGTGAGACCAGTATAATGTATATTGTATAAGTGTACACTCATTGTATTCAACACAATAACTGCACTAATTTGTTTATCATTATATTGCTTTCAAAACTTGTTTACAAGTTTATTGTAAACAAAATGATGAAAATATTAGTGCTGTTATTGTGTTGAATACAACGGTACCATATAGTACCATATGGCACAATGGTGCCATAGGTTGCAATGTTACCATATGATACAATGGCACCATATGATACAATGGTACCATATTGTACAATATGGTACAATGGCACCATTTGGTACAATGGTACCATATGATACAATGGTACTATATGGTGCAATGGTACCTTATGGTACCATATGTGTAATGGAACCTTATGGTGCCATATGGTGTAATGGTACCATGTGATGCAATGGTATCATATGGTACATTGTACCATACAGTACAATGATACCATATGGTTCATTGTACCATATAGTACTATATGGTTCTTTTGTATTCACAATAAACAAACTAATCTTTTCATTATTATTTTGTTTACAATAGTTGTTTACAACAAAAATATGCAAAAATGTTGTATATTAGTAATGTTCTATTATATATTTACAAGTGTACAGGAACTTGAGTGTTCCTTGAGGTGGACGACAAAGCACTTTGTCTCGGAAACTGTGGAGTCAGTAGGTAGCTTGCGTCGCCACTCAGTCTTGGCTGGTGTCTCATGCCACCAACACCTATTGACCATATGGTACACGGTATCATATGTTACAGGGTACCATATGGTACATTGTACTATATGGTATAGGATAACATATAGCACAGGGTACCATATGGTACAGGGTACCATACAGTACAGGCCACCATATGGTACAGATACAGGGATAACTATGGAAATAAGTCACCTGACTTTTTTGGGTTATCTTAGGGTTTTATACGTTATGGTGCCTATGTTGATAATCTATGTAATTGTTATTTCTTGTACACCATGATAAATTACTCAAGTGCATGTGGCATCTAAGTTAAGTTTATTTAGTTATGCACAATAAAGTTACATAGAAATATCGATACTAGCAGCATATGTTTGGAGAACTAGGATAACCCAAAAAATTCAGGACAGACTTATTTTTCCATAGGGTCCCTGTACCATGTACGTTATGGAATAATGTACCTATGGTACAATGTACTATATGGTTACAATGTTCTATATGGTACATTGTACCATGTGGTACCATTGTACCATATGATAGCATGTACCACATGATCATACTAATTGTATGACAGGCCCATTGTACCATATGGTACCATTGTACCTATGGCACAATGGTACCATATTGTTCCAAAAACCATAGAATTTGTCTTCATTTCCACTCCATTCAGTCTTAGAACTGTAAGTTGTGAAGACGAAGAGTCCAGACAGAATTTGCCTGGAGTGTGAGTGTGGGTGGAGTGAGAGCTTCCTTGCCGCAGGTACGATGAATAAGCTACTTTGCGGCGGGTTCTCACAATGCCATGCGGTGCGTCCGATTTTTTATTATGGTGTTGCCACTGGCCCCCGACCATCCAGACCCATTCTCTCAGATGTAGGCCTACCAGCCTTCTGAGCTAAATTTGAGCCGCTAGAAATATTTTTTTATTTTAGCGTGATCTTTGGTTTGTGACCCTGAACTCGTAAAGCCGTAGATTGCAGGACGCCAGACCCTGAAAAGGGTTAATATGCAAAAGAAGTGATTATTAAATATACATCGGTACCATCCAACTTTGCCTATCAAAGCTTGGTTCCGACCAAAACTGAGTTGTAAGTCGAAATGGGACACAAGGGGTCGAACCTTACTACTGAATTATAAGTTCATTACAAAAATGTGGATGTTGATATTCCAGTTGTAAGGTTCGACTTAGACTTATGTGTCCATTTCGACTAACACAAACCAGTTGGTCGGAACAAGCTCGGCTTGCCAAGTCGGGATGGTTGCGGATGTATATTTATAATCACTCTTTTGCACATTAAATGTCTTATTTTATGTTTATATAGACATTTTTATTAATCCATCTGTATCTTTTTCAAAATTATATAAGCAACACGTTACATAGCATATGAACATGCAGTGTTTATTAAATGCAATGTATATTTAATAATCACTCTTTGGCACATTAAATGTCTTATTTTATGTTAATATAGACATTTTCATAAATCCATCTAAGATATCCTCTTAAAAATTATATATAAGAAACATGTTACATATCACGTAGCATATAAACATGCAATGTTTATATGTTATCGAGTGGAGAGTCGGATGGAGAGTAAACATAATGATTTCTCTGATGCAGCGTTAGAGAAAACTGTGAATCTGGCGACTGGTGTGCTGCAGTAACCGCCCTTCATATGCGTTTGTTTACAATTCACATCATGAATTATTCATTACTTCTCCCTTTGTTTATGATGGCATCTAAAGGTAGTTGTTAGAAACGATTAAACTCAGTGAACATGGTAATAATATGGCTGTGTAGTGTAATAATATGGCTGTTTAGTGTAATAATATGGCTGTGTAGTGTAATATTATAGCTGTTTGTGTGTAGCCCAGGGGGGGGGGGGGGCGACATATATGTACTGTAACCTACATTTACCGTTACCTACAACTGATTCCTACAAATAATTATTACTCACCTCTTGCCCTTACATTCTAGACTACGGAATATTTTAGGTAAGTAATGAAAGTACTGTAGTTGTAAATGACAGAGATTTTAAAGAGCGTGGTGTGCAATGTGGACAGGGTGCAAGCTTTTATAGAGAAACTCCACCCAGCCAAGCTGAAACAAGCCATTATTTATTTTTTTTATTTATTTATTTATTTATTTCCAATTTGTGCACACATACAGAGGTACAAAAAAAAATACAGATAAGAGCAGTATGCCAAAGCCACTTATACTATTGCATAGCTACGGGGCTGGCTTTTAAAAATTAACTTAAGATAACTAAGCATGATTATTATTATTATTATAATCAAAAAGAAGGCGCCTTAAGCCACTCATAAGGACTATACAGCGCTGCTATATAAGCATTGATGAAATCCAGTGTTTTAAAACATTAATGTAAACAGGTAACTATAAATGAAAATCACCCAAGTGAGTAGTATTACAATAGACAGGTCATATAGTTGCATTCAGTTAGGTAGTGATTCTGTTAGGTGTGTATTTTAAAAATAATAAGTAGATTGGGTTATAGGTTTAACATTTATGTGATATAATTGTGGAGAACATTTAAGATTACAATTTATAATGTTCAGTATTCAGTATTTCATTTGGTTTTGGGGTGAGTAAGTAATCTTTGTAGAAGAGACTTTGAATTTATAAACGGTTGTGTTTCTTTTATATTTACAGGTAATTGAATTCCAGATTTTAGGGCCTTTTATGTGCATTGAGTTTTTGCATGTGTGAGATGGACAGAGAGGAACATCAAAGAGTGATCTGTGCCTTGTGTTATTTTCATGTGTTCTGTTGAGGTTGGCATGGAGATGTTTGAGGGGGAGGGTTAATATCAGAGTTAAGTGTTCTATGTATGTAATAGGTGCAGTATAAGTTTGGATGTTTTGTATGGTGAGGTAGGTTTGAGTGTATTGTAATATTGGTGGGTGTTGCATGCCTGTAGTTGAGGATTTTGTTATTCATTCTAACTGCAGCCTTTTGTTGGGTAATTAGTGGTCTTGAGATGGTTATTGGGTTTGATGTGGAGTCCCATGCACAAATTCATAGGTGAGATAGGGGTTAAATAATGAGAGTGATATAGGGCAGGAGTGCTGACTGTGGAACCATAGTACCGGTATCTTCGATAGTATGCTACAGTCTTGGAAATTTTTGCCTTAGAAATTTGATGTTTATGTGTATGAAATTTGGAGTCTATTATCAAGGTGATTTCCTAAGAATTTTCCCTCTGTTAGTTTTGTGATAGGTGATCCATTTATCATTATGTTAAGAGGGACATCTGTAGCTCTGTTTACCAAACTGAATGAAGTAGTTTTGTCAATGTGTAGTGTGAGTTTGTTAGTCCTCATCCATGTAGATATTTCTGTAATTCGGTATTTACAGTATTGGCTTAGCGTGACTGGGCTCGGGTGAGAGAAAGACGTATGTTAGTGTCACTGCAAATAGTGTGGGTTTGAGTAATTGCGAAGCATTTGGAAGGTCATTTATGTTAGGGAGAAGAGAAGGAGGGCCCCAAGGACACTTCCCTGTGGGGACACCAACTTAATTGTTGTGCAGAAGGAGTTTGCCCCATTTGCGTACACATATTGGCTTCTGTTGCAGAGGTAAGACTTGAGGTAGTTGAGGGTAGTGCCCTCTTATACCATAGTGTTGACAATTTTACGTGGAGCAAGTCATGGTCAACTGTATCAAAAGCTTTAGTAAGTCAATGAAGATCCCCAGTGGCTTACTTTTTTCTCTATTGCAGTGTATATATGTTCTAGCTTGGTATATAGCATCATTAGTATTTTTATTAGGCCTCTGAATCCAAATTTGGCAGGGGTTGAGTATGTTTTGG
This sequence comes from Cherax quadricarinatus, assembly GCF_026875155.1. Lineage (NCBI taxonomy): Eukaryota > Metazoa > Arthropoda > Malacostraca > Decapoda > Parastacidae > Cherax > Cherax quadricarinatus. The sequence goes on from NC_069402.1 coordinate 109,774,063, forward strand.
GAGATATAAGGTAGGAGATAGTTCGTTTATGAATTAATTTTTTCGAAGAATTTTGATGGAGAGGGTTGTTGTTAAGTTGGAATTGGCCTAAGTTATTAAAACTCTGTTTGGTCTCCTCCTTTGTGGATCGGGGTGACCCTTGCTATTTATGAGTACTGTAGGGATGGTGAGGATAGGATTTCAATGGATTTGTTAAAGAGTGTTTGTTGCAATGATTTGGTGTGCACTTGTGACACTTTTTTGTATATAAGGGGTGGTAAGGTATTTAAATCTCCTGCCTTGTTTTTTAGTGCGTTGATAATAAGGGAGACTTCGTAATGGGTTTGTTAGTCGGAGTAGGAACAGTTTGTGTTTTTCGGTTGTTGCCGGTGAGGTAGTCATTTGGTGGAGGTATCTGCAGCTTGGGATTTTATTGGCAAGGTTGTGTCCTCATAGTGGAGAAGAAATCATTGAGTCTGTTTGCTGTTTCTGTTGGTGGGAGTTGGGGTTCATCTGTTTTTGCTAATTTTATTTCGACTATTTCGTGATATCTTTTTTGTTCCACAGGAATTTCTGATAGGGTTTTCTCCAGGTCTTTTTATATCACCTCGTAAGTTGGATAATCTCTGTTCTCATAATACAATTTTTTTGCCCTTCTTATAAGGCTGGTTAGGATTGAACGAGTAACGTTTTGTTTGGTCTCTGGTTATGTGACCCATTCTGTTTTTACTGTTTTTCATATTGGTGTTTTGTATTTATGGTTTGGAGAATGCTGGGTGTTAGCCAGGAGACTGTTCAGTATCTCTTTGCTGTCATCTGTTTAGTTTTTTTAGGGGCAGTGCTTGTTATAGAGGTATTGGGTTTTTTTTAGAAAATATTAATACTTTCGTCAATTTCTGTATAGGTTTCTAGCTTCAGTGTGCAATCAAATGTTTGCTATTGTGTTGATGAGTTATTAATGGCTGCCTCATTGTGAAGTCTTGAAGGGACTTTAGTCTAGTGTCTGGCGGTAGTTTACGAGAGTTGTGTATGAGGAAAGTAGGGTAGTGGTCTGTGGTATTATCTGTCCCCCCATTAGGCCTGATTTTTAAAGGGGGATTATGGTGTTGGTCCAGGATGTGGTCAAGATAGGGAAACACTAGTCTCGTAACTTCTTGTAGGTTTTGTTACTGTTGGTAGTAACATTACAGGGTAATCATTTTGTTTGTGAATTCAGTAACGTGTGGGTCCTGGTCTTGCAGGAGATTTATATTGAAGTCACCTGAGAGTAGTAAGTGATCTTTGTTCATGCGTGCATCAGTTATCATACTTCCTAGATTTTGACTAAATTGGCTAATGTTTGACTGTGGAACTCTGTAGATGTTTATCAATGTGAGAGGTTTTTGTAGGTACTTTGATTTGAATTTAGCTATTATATATTCCCCATGTTCATATCTGCAACATGTTCAGTGACAAAACCCTGTCCCACTTCAGGGAAATCTTAGAGACAACAGAAACAGACCTCTTTGGACAGATTTGTTGTGCGACACGGGCCCAGTGACTCTCAAACTGGTCCTAGTGGCATTAAAAGACAAAGAAGGGAAATAACCCAAGAGAAGGTTTTACTACCTAAAGTCTTTATGGAGGGGGATTTCCCTTCCAAACAATAACTCCTCCTCCTTTCCTCTCCCCTATCTTCCAGAAGCCAGCATTAGCCTTCAATAAAGGTATGTAATACACCTACCATCCGACTTACGACCGAGTTTGGTTCCGAGAAAACGAGTTCGTAAGTCGAACTTTACTACTGAATATCAGCAAAACATTTTTGTAATGACTTTATTTTATTGTTTTATTTTGGTATTTCATGTTTTACTTTACTTTTTATGTTGTTAGTACTGTATTTTATACTGTAAGGTTTAGGATAAACACTGTGTGCAACACAAATAGTTTGTTTATTTCCCAGAAAAATTTGGCATAAAAAACACGGTCGTAAGTCGAGTGATCGTAAGTCAAGCTGGTCGTAAGTACAGATGGTAGGTTTTGTACTTATATTAATTGTTAAAAAACCAGCACCAAAAAAAAATTTGTATGAATATTTTTGTTTGGAAACGGATTAATTGTTTTCCATTAATTTTATGGAAAATATTAATTCGGTTTTCGGCCATTTCGGTTAGTGTGCCGACTTCTGAGAACGGATTACGGCCGATAACAAGGGAAAACACCGTTACGTTATTTACCAATGTACACTCAGTTGATATCGTTTCAAAAGTAAACCAACCTTTGAACTCTGAGAGTTTTTCTACTACCAGAGCCCAACCTTAGGCCAGGCTCATCTGGTGCTTGCCTACTCAACCAGGCTGTTGCTGCTGGTGGCCCAGTGGCCCACTTATCCATCACATCCAACATGACAATCAAATTACCCTCAGACTGCAACAGCCCCAGTTCATCTCCAGAAGACAGGCACCTTCCTTCCCACCTCCAGGAATCCAGTCTGACTAACTGTTTTCCCCAAATCCATTAACCCTTTGACTGTCGAAAGGCCCAGTCCTGAAGTGTCTCCTGGTGTCGCAAAATATTCGAAAAAAAAAAAAATTCTTGGGAAAATGTTAAGATTATTTTTCTGATTGTTTTAGTCCCCCCCCCCCCCCCAAAAAAAAAAAAAATTCCCATCAGTACTTACCCAAATATAGAAGCATGAAGTTTGCAGAAAATGAGCCGCATATGGCAACAGCGGCGACTGCCACTCACCCGGTAAACTTTGGTTTACTTGTATTTGAAGGTTTGTTGTCTTTTTCACTATTTTATTTTTTCACATAACTTATGTGGCCTGTGAGACCAAAGTAAGGTACAATGTACATATATACACTCGTTGTATACAACACAATAAGCACACAAATATAATTATCAATATATTGTTTACAAAACTTGTTTACAAAAACCAACAATACAAAAAAATTTTTATTACTTTTGTTCTATAATATATATACCAATATACAGTCACTGGACATATTCCTAGAAGTTTTGCAGCTTGTGGAACTCTTTGAAACATGTTTTCATACACAATGGTGTTTTACACTCCTCACATATAAAGCCAGTGTGTGTGCATTTTTGTGGAAGTTTTTTTTATGTGCAAAGACAAAACACCTCATCTGAGCAGTTTTCTTCAAAGTATTAGCAGGCAGTTGTGTTATGTAGTTATCCTAGGTAAATGGTCATGTGTCATCATTCCTTCCTTCCTAATTTCCTTCATTCCTTTCCTACCTCTCTTCCTACATTCCTTCATCTGTCCTTTCCTACCTCTCTTCCTACATTCCTTCATCTGTCCTTTCCTACCTCTCTTCCTACATTCCTTCATCTGTCCTTTCCTACCTCTTCCTACATTCCTTCATCTGTCCTTTCCTACCTCACTTCCTATATTCCTTCATCTGTCCTTCCTTACTTTTTTCCTTCCTTTCATCTCATCCTTCCTTCATTCCTGCCTTCCCTTCTTGCTTCTGGTTTCTATAATATATATACACATATATAGTCACTAGATAATTTCATATAACTGCTATTATCTCCATTCAGCAAGCTTGTCTTGGGTGCCAGTGTGTGGCTTATAATTGTTTTGAGTCAGGAGTCGGCAGCTGTCAAAATGACATATTGTCTCATTACTCACTCCCCCTACTGCCTGTCAAGACAATGGGGTTGGATGCTGCTTCCCCTCCATTCTATCTAATATCTTTCTCCCTCATTCTATCTCTTTCAATCTGTCTCTTTCTTTCTCTCTGTCTATCCCTGTCTCACAGGTACACATAAATACAAGTATAAATAGTGTAAATTACCTAGGATAACCCAAAAAAATCCAGACAAAGTGCTATACTCTGCTTGAAGATGTGAGTAAACGTGATGATGACACAGTCTTGTGGCTCTCTCTGAGACAGAGCTAGACGGACAGACAGGGAGCTTGGCAGACAGACAGACAAATGTTTGTGTACCAGCAAAAACAAAGCGAGGGGGATGGGCATATCAGACGGGCAAGTTTGTTCCCAGCAAAAAAAAAGCAAGGGGGAGGGTCATTAAATCTTTCCTTATCAGCTGCCCCCCCTCCCCCCCGGTTTGCACCTCAAAGGAGCTCTTATCAGAGTTATTCCCCTTATTTGTCCTGCTGGGGGTGAACTGTTTTCCCTGCTTTAAGGGAACATATTTTATTATTTGGTATTATTATTATATTATTCCTCTTTTCCCTCTTCTTCCCCTTTCTTCTTTTTCTTCTTCTTTTCTTCCTCTTCTTCTTTTTTCTTTTCTTTTCTTCTTGCCCCCCTTCCTCCCTTTCCCCCTCCTCCTCCCTCCTTTCCCCCCCTCCTCCCCCCTCCCCCTTTTTCCTTCCTTTCCTCCTCCCCCCTCCCCCCTCCCTCCTCCTTCCTTTTTTCCCTTTTTCCCTCCCTTCCCTTCTTCCCCCTCCCCTTCTTTCCTCCTCCCCTCCCCTCCCCCCTTTCCTCCATTTTTTGGTCCAACTCTCGAAATCATGAAATTGCTTCCTACATTCCATCTGTGTTAGGCATCATTTGGGGAAGGGGAAGAGCCCCGATTTCCGGGGGAATCACATATTTTTCCCGCAAAGAGTGAAAAAGGACGACGAAAAGGCATTCCCCACAATGCAAATGGCCCCCCCCGACTTTTTTATAGGGTGCCCCCGACCAGGAGACCCTTTCTATAGTGTCCTACCCTTTCTCCTCTTGATTTGAACCCGTAAAATTTATCTAAGAGGAATAAGTTTATGAGTATACCGGGTAAGTGAGGTAGGGTTAAAATTGAAAGAATTGGGGTAAGACAAAATGTAGGTTTGGGGGATGACAAGGAGGTTTGAGTGGGTGGGGGATGTGAACGTATTTAGATAAAGGTGGGGAAGTTTTTATTGCATTTAGGGATTTAAAAAGGCTATGATAGGTGGTAGAGGAGCAATGTGGCAGATGTTGAAGTTTTGGAATAGGTGGGAAGTTATTAAATGCTTAAAGAGTTCTTTGAGGGTAGTGAGCCCGGTTTGGGTGTGTCAAGAGAGGGGGAAAATTTCCCGTAAAAAAAGGTTTAACAGGGTGTGTAATGTCCCCTGGGGTTTAATAATTTTTAGATGGGGTTGTAAAGGAAAAAAGTGGGTGTTGGGAGGGGGTGGGGTTAAATTTTTTGGGGAAACAAATTCAAAATGGGGGAATTGACCAGACTTTTTTCTGAGATACTGTGCTTATGGGGGAGATTCTGAAAAAAAAATTGAAAGGTTGTGGATGATTTGGGAATGGTGTAAAGGTAGAAAGATGAAAGTGAACATAGAAAATTTTTAAGGTGATGAGGGTACAAAGATTTAGATAAGAAAAATTTGGATTAAATTGGGGAGGAGGAGTAAAAAGAGTAAAATTTTCGAAACTTGAAGTTGACGTGTGGCGGATAAATTTATGAAGGTTGGGGTTTAAATCATAGAATTGTGAGGGAAAAAAAAGGTGAGTGGTGGTTGAGGTATTGGGAGTAAAAAAACGTTATCTAGGGAGGCAAAAAAGGGGGAAGTAGAAGTATAGTAGTACCACATTTTTATAGGGGGTTAAAGCTTGGGTGGTAAAGCAGCAGCGAGGAGACGGTTGGAAGCATGGAGAGTCCTGAAAGGGGCAATGTTGGTGTAATAGCATGCAAAAAATTGGATGGGGGAAATTAGGAAAAAGGGTGTGGATTAATAAAAGTTTTGTCGAGGGCAAAGGGGGGTTGTTGAGGGGGTTTGGTCATTTAAGAAAAGGATCAAATAGAATGCAGGGAAAGCTAAAAATCATAGGAGAAGGAAGGCGGGGGGGGGTCGCCCCCTCGAAAGGGTTGGGGAGGGGGTAAGGGGGTTTTGTGGGAAAGGGGGCTTCGACTTCCAACAAGCGGTTGGGGTGTTAGATAGGGGTGAATGGGGGCGAATGGTTTCTTGGGACCCCGACAAATTTTTGGAGTGTGCCCCGGGTATATTTGTGAAGGGTTCGGGGGAAATGGTTATTTTCTATGTCGGATTTAGTCCGGAAAGGGAATACAATGCTGCACTTTAAAGGAGGGGTTTGGGATATGGGAGTTTGGGGGAATTTTGTTATTTATATTTTATCTTCTAAACTGTTGTATTCTGACACCTCTGCAAAAACAGTGATAATGTATAGGTGGGAAAAATGTTGAATGATGATGAAAATATTTTCTTTTTGGGGATTTTCTTTTTTTTTTTCGGTCACCCCTTTCCCCGGGGGGAGGGCGGCCGATTTTTGAAAAAAAAAAAAAAATCGTCAACACAGTATCCCTAATTTTATATATACGACCCCAACATCAAAGGGGTTTAAAAATTTATTCATCTCCATGATCCCAAAAACACTACAAAAATTCTGGATGCTTAAGGGGGTTTTTTTAGTTTCTTCGGGAGTGGGCAAAAAAAAAAAAAAAAATTGAAAATTGGTTATTGTTACCAAAAAAGCTGAACTTTTGGCTACATTTGGTAAATTTATTACCCCTTGTACTGTTTCAAAAAGGAATTACCCCCATTTTAACAGGCTGGTGCAGTGCTGACGCTCATATTGCTTAAAAGCGCGGCGGTTTTGTTTCTTTTTTTTCCCCGTGTTATTTTTTATCGTTTTCTTATATCTTTGTCTAATATAATAAAAAATTCACCATCTGAGATCATGCCAGAGTGGGGGGGGAGCTAATATGATCAGGAACCAATCAGGAAACCTGGGAATAGTGCAAAAAATGGCCGACACCTCCAGGCAACAAAATATTCCATACCACGCTAATATCAATTATAAGGCTTATTTATCTATCACAATTGATCTATTATGAATAATGAAATATAATAATAGCATATAAACATAAAAAGTACACCTTAAAAATAATATATAGCAAATTGATGCCCAAGGAAAAAATTTCTATCGGTATTTCCCCTGAAGGTGAAAGAGGGTCCCAAACCTCTCTCATCAGTGATGAGAGAAAACGGATTTACAATGGTTAACTGTAATAAACACTAATAGGTCACGGAAAAAAAGTGTAAAATTAGGCGAATTTTTCGGGGAAAAAAAAATATTTCCCGGCAACCTGGGTGCTGCGCGCTTCGGCCTATATCTCAAAAGTAAGTTATTTACCTATTTAGGGGCACTCCATCTTTATTTATGATTGAATTGACTTGATTTTCACAACAAACATAGGAGAATGATTGCTTTACAAGGTAGCGTTTATGTTTCTGAATATCCAAAATTTTTTTTAGATTTATGTGGGCAACCCAAAGGGCCGACATCTTCCAATATGTCAAAAAAGTTATGAAACTTTATTTTTTTTTAGCATGAAGATAAGGTTTATTTTAGAATTCAAAATGGACATTGATGGAATTAGAGGTGTTCTATCAGCAGCAAGTATCAAAACCACTTTTCCAAGTACCACTGACTCCAGGTCCCCTGCCAAATGTAATTTTTCGTAAATTTTGCATATTTCATTTCCTTTTGGGCGGTATGATTGAAACTTCAGCAAAGGCCTTATAATATAAGCTTCTAATAGTACACCAAAAATGAATGTAATCGGTTCATAAATAAAGAAGTGTAAAACTTTTCCTACACAAACCCCTTAAGCCCTGTAATGGCTTTGTGGGGTGACCAAGGGCTGACCACAGATTGCTGAGGTGGTTTGGGTATGTAGAGATTGGAGAGAGGTAGGCTAACGAATAGTGTGCATAAATCTGGGACGGAAGGTAAGAGGGTGAGGGGTCATCCCAGGAACTGTTGGCATTAAACTTAATTTTTATACATGTATTTATTTATTTATTTATTTATTTATTTCCAATTTGTGCACACATACAGAGGTACAAAAAAATACAGATAAGAGCAGTATGCCAAAGCCACTTATACTATGCATAGCATTACGGGCTGGCTTAAAATTAACTTAAGATTAACTAAGCAATGATTATTATTATTATTATAATCAAAAAGAAGCGCTAAGCCACAAGGACTATACAGCGCTGCTACTAAGCAATGATGAAATCAGTGATAAAAACATTAATGTAAACAGATAACTATAAAGCACAAGTGAGAAATTACAAAGACAGGTCATATGGTTGCATTCAGTTAGGTAGTGATTCTGTTAGGTAGTGTATTTAAAAAATAATAAGTTAGATTGGGTTTTAGGTTTAACATTTATGTGATATAATTGTGGAAAACATTTAAGTATACAATTTTTTAATTGTTCAGTTTTTCAGTATTTATTTGGTTTTGGGGGGAGTAAGTAATCTTTGAGAAGAGACTTGAATTTAAAAACAGGTTGTGTTTCTTTTATATTTACGGGTAATGAATTCCAGATTTTAGGGCCTTTTATGTGCATTGAGTTTTTGCATAGTGTGAGATGGACACGGGGAAAACATCAAAGAGTGATCTGTGCCTTGTGTTATGGTCATGTGTTCTGTTGAGGTTGGCAAGGAGATGTTTGAGGGGAGGGTTAATATCAAAAGTTAAGTGTTTATGTATGTAATAGGTTGCAGTAATAAGAAATGGATGTTTTGTATGGGAGTAGGTTTAGTGTATTGAATATTGGTGGAGTGTGCTGCCTGTAGTGAAAAATTTTGTTATCATTCTAATGCAGCCTTTTGTTGGGTAATTAGTGGTCTGAGATGGTTAATTGTTGTTGAGCCCCATGCACAAATTCCATAGGTGAGATAGGGGTAAATAAGAGAGTGATATAGGGCCAGGAGGGCTGACTGTGGAACATAGTACCGTATCTTCGATAGTATGCCTACAGTCTTGGAAATTTTCATAGAAATTTGATGTATATGTGTATGAAATTTGAGTCTATTATCAAGGTGGATTCCTAAGAATTTTCCCTCTGTTAGTTTTGTGATAGGTGATCCATTTATCATTATGTTAACCCTTTCAGGGTCCGTCCCGTAGATCTACGGCTGGTCGGTGAGTGTCCAAACCGTAGATCTACGCCAAAATTCTAGCGCCGTCAAATTTAGCGCGAAAGCGCTCATAGGCCTACATATGAGAGAATGGGTCTGCGCGGTGGGTGTGCGCCGTAAACAAAAAATCTAGGCGCCTGCATAGCATTGTGGGAACGCCGGCTCAGTCACCCTTGTTCACCATGTCTCGTCGCAAGTCAGCTCTGACTCCCCGGAAAATTGGGACTCTCCTCTTCCTGTCTGATAGTTCTGACACTGATGGAAGTGGAAATGAAGACGAATTTCTACGGCTTTGATGAGTTAGTGACCGAAAAATAATGACCAGGATATCGATAATAGTGCAGAAAACCCCGACCATCCTCGCCCTTTTCTACCTTGGTGGGGGCACTCGTGATCACGGTCGGTTGTTCCTAAAGTTAAGAGAAAACTAATATTTTCCCGTGGCCTGGCCTCTGACTTCAGTAATGACGATGATTTGACGTGGATTGTGATTTTATTGCGCTCGACGATCATTCGATTTAGTGATAGTGAGGAAACATTTCACCAGTGAAGCGTCGTAGTGCGCCGCCGCATGCGCTCGGGTGTGTACCCTATGCTATGCCCAGGGAGGGAGTACATCCCGTACTACATCCCGGAGTACATCCGTGGCCCTACACCGTTTTAGGTAGTGATAGTGAGGATGATGTGGCTACACTTGGCATGGATGGGCCACAGACATCAGTGGATGGTGTTAGTGGGGCTGGTGGTGGTAGTGGCACAGCCATGCGTGACTCGCTGTGCCACGCGGGAACCCACGCTGCTGACTCGTCAGTTCAAGGACAAAGCGGAGCGTAAACCACCACCCGCCACAACCCCCGTAAACCACCCTATGATGTCCAGTATCCACCAGCAAACGTATCTGGATTGGCAGCAAAATCCCAATTTTTTTTCCCAGCCCTCACCACTTTGAGACTCGCAAAGTGGAATTCTACCTACCCGTCCCCTTGGACCACGGCCAATTTAACTGGAATTCTTTGAATTATTCTTTGACCAGCCATTGTGGAAACTATTGTCAGGGAAAGTAATAAGTATTTTCAGTACACCATGGCAAATTTCGATCTTATCACCACAGTCAAGACTACACAGGTGGAAAGAGACGAACTGTTGCAGAAATGTATTGCTTTTTGCAAACAATAATGCTTATGCCTCACGTCTATAAGCATAATATAAAAGCATACTGGTTTCCCCAGATGGCTAATTTTTACCCCATCCTTCATGAAAATAATACCAGTGAAACAGGTTTATCTTACTCTTACGTATGTTGCACTTCTTGACAAAACCAGGCCTGACAGAAGTGACAGGTTATACAAGATTAGAAATGTTTTCATGTATCTCAAACAAAAGTTCAGGATTTACTTTTATCCATTCAAGAATCTTGTAATTGACGAGTCTTTGATTTTGTTCAAAGGTAGACTGTCATTCAAGCAGTATATACCGAGCAAGAGGAACCGCTTTGGTATAAAATTTTTTGGACTCCCGTGATTGTGACAGTGGCCTGGTGTTGGATATTGTTGTATACACGGGGAGTAAAACATTGAAAGATACCAAGATGTTATTGGGTATATAGGTGACGTAGTGAGAAACATGTGGCACCTTATCTTTGGTAAGGGCCATACATTATATACCCATACTGGTACACAAGCCCATTACTCAGTGATTTCATGCGATGTGAACAAGACAGATGTGTGTGGCACAGTGCGTTTAATCGTAAACATATGCCCCGGGTCAACGGAGGTGTTCGTGGTGATGACGTGCAGGTGTTTACTGCCAATGACATCATGGCATTACGGTGGCATGACAAACGAGATGTAACATTTGACAAAACCTTCACCCTAATTTAAATGCAAAACAGTGGCAAAGTTGATCGAGTGACTAATGAACGTATTCGAAAACAGTGACAGTGATTGATTATACACAAAACATGCGCTTGGTTGACAAGTGTGACATGCAGATTGGTTTTGTTGACTGTGTTCGTAAGAGTTTCAAGTGGTACATGAAACTTTTCTTCCATCTCATGGACATTTCAATGCTGAATGCATATAATATGTACCAAATAAAGACTGGTAACAGACCCCCGTATGGTGAATTTTGTTTGTCGTTGTCAGACAACTCATAATGAAGTACCAGGTAACAACACCTGCAATAAACATGGTCCTCGAATTCATCACAATATACCCAACGTTTGAGAAAAGAAGGTGATCATTTCATAATACAGCTTCCTTCAACTCAAAAGAAATTTGCTCAGAAGAGATGATTGTCTGTGCACAAACAAAACGACGGCAACAAAGACGCAAAGACACTCGGTTTTAGTGTGAGGAATGTAAGGTGCCTCTGTGCATGGTGCCTTGTTTCAAGGAGTTCCACAAGCTCCAGCAGTTTAAAACCATGTCCAGTGATTGTAAATATGTAAATATTTTGATAGAACATTAGTATTATACAATTTTGTGCATGTTTATTGTAATAAACAACAGTGGTAAACAATAATATGATAATAACTTTAGTGCGGTTATTGTGTTCAATACAGTGAGTTTATATATATAAAATTATATACAGTATTGGTCTCTCAGGCCCCCAAATGTTAGTAGGAATAGAAAAAAATTGGAAAAGAAAAGAAAAAACAACTAAAACAACAAAATAATATAATACGCGTATGTGGAATTCGTCGATGTTGCCGCCACCACATCATTTTCTACAAACTTCTTGGCACTGTATCTCGGTAAGTACTGATCAGATTCTAATTTTTTTTGTTTTATTACCTTCACAAAAATATGCTCTTTAATTCTGTAAGAAAAAATAATTTTTTTTTTTTTTCAAAATTTCTTGGACACTGGTGCGTGACTTCAGATTTTGGCCTTGGACCCTGAAAGGGTTAAGAGGGACATCTGTAGCTCTGTTACCAAACTGAATGAAGTAGGTTTTGTCAATGTTTAGTGTAAGTTTGTTAGTCCTCATCCAGGTAGATATTTTCTGTAATTCGGTATTTACAGTATTGGCTAGCGTGACTGGGCTCGGGTGAGAGAAGACGTATGTAGTGTCATCTGCAAATAGTGTGGGTTTGAGTAATTGCGAAGCATTTGGAAAGTCATTTATGTATAGGAGAAAGAGAAGAGGGCCAAGGACACTTCCCTGTGGGACACCAACTGTAATTGGTTGTGCAGAAGAGCTTGCCCATTTGCGTTACACTATTGGCTTCTGTTGCTGAGGTAAGCTTGAGGTTAGTTGAGGGAGTGCCCTTTATACCATAGTGTGACAATTTTACGTGGAGCAGTCATGGTCACTGTATCAAAAGCTTTACGTAGTCAATGAAGATCCCCAGTGGGACTTCTTTTTTCTCTATTGCAGTGTATATATATGTTCTAGCATGTGTATAATAGCATCATTAGTATTTTTATTAGGCCTGAATCCAAATTGGCAGGGGTTGAGTATGTTTTGGGAGATAAGGTAGGAGTAGATTCGTTTATGAATTAATTTTTCGAAGATTTTTGAGAGAGGGTGTAAGTTGGATATTGGCCTATAGTTATTCAACTCTGTTTGGTCTCCTCCTTTGTGGATCGGGGTGACCCTTGCTATTTTGAGTACTGTAGGGAAGGTGGAGGATTCAATGGATTTGTTAAAGAGTGTTGCAATGATTGGTGATAGCACTTGTGACACTTTTTTGTATATAAGGGGTGGTAAGGTATTTAAATCTCCTGCCTTGTTTTTTAGTGCGTTGATAATAAGGGAGACTTCGTATGGGTTAGTCGGAGCTAGGAACAGTGTGTTCGGGTAGTTGCCGGTGAGGTAGTCATTTGGTGGGGTACTCCTGATTCTCTACATGATATTCACCTACACATTGCTCTCAAACATGACATACCCTCTGCCTACAGCCTCCCTTTTCCTAAGTCTTCTATCAACATGCCAACCATATCCCACTGGCTATGTTGAAGTATGCAGTATGCAATTGTGAATAGGTTGACATTATTTATACAATTATTGCAATAAGGCATAGCAGAAAATCTTATATTTTTTATGTGAATAAAAATTACAAATTATTTATATTGTAATAATAATATGTATAATAATATAATACAATAAGAATAATAATATAATACAATAAAAATAATAATATATGTATAATAATAATATATATATAATAATAACGTACTACATAATAATTATAATAATAGATGGCTTCAAAAGGCCGTCACTAGATGGCAGTGTTTACCACAACATAGAGGGAGCAGTTGTGGCTGCCTCCACCTGTTACATAATGGCAAATTTTATTCATTCTAGAGTATATATCATGTTTCTATGTTATTTACATTGTTTGTTATGTCATATTAGATGAACTGTGATAGATAAATAAGCCATAGAGTTGATGATAGCGAAATATTAAAGAAATATTTTGTCATGTCTCCAGACAAACACTCGTCGGCTGCCGCCGCCACAAATATAATGACATATTTTATTCATTCTAGAGTATATATCAGGTTTCTATGTTATTTATATTGTTTATTATGTCATATTAGATGAACTGTGATAGATAAATAAGCCGTTTAGATAATATTAGCGAAATTATTCAAGAAGTATTTTGTCCAGTCTCCAGACAAACTCTCATCCACCACCGACACTGCCCATACCACTACATGAATTACATATTTTATTCATTTTAGAGTATATATACCAGGTTTCTGTGTTATTTATATTGTTTATTTTGTCATATTAGATGAAGTGAGATAGATAAATAAGCCATAGAGTTGATATTAGCGAAATTATTGAAGCACAGAATTCCACTGGAATGGATTAATTGCATTTCAGTTAATTTAAATGAGGAAAATTGACTCGGCAAACGAGCAAATTCAGTTGCGAGCAAGGTCATGGAACGGATTAAACTCGCAAGTAGAGGTTCCAATGTACAGTGGACCCCAGTTATCGGCTGTAATTCATTCCAGAAGGTTGGCTGATAACCGAAATGGCCGAAAACCTAGTTTAATATTTCCCATTAGAATTAATGGAAATACAATTAATCAGTTCCAGACAAAAATATTCACAAAAATAATTTTTTTTAACAATTATGTAAGTATTACATAACTTTATTGAAGGCTAATACTGGTTTCTGGAAGATAGGGAAGAGGAAAGAGGGAGGAGTTAGTGTTTGGAAGGGGAATCCCGCTCCATAAAGACTTTAGGTAGCAAAGCCTTCTCTGGGGCTACTTCCCTTCTTTGTTTTTTAGTGCCACTAGGACCAGCTTGAGTCATTGGACCCCTTTTCTCACAAAATAACTGTCCAGAGTGCTCTGTTTCTGGCATCTTTTTAAGATTTCCCTGAAGTGGGACAGGGTTTTGTCACTAAACATGTTTCAGTATGGCTTGTTTCGCTTTGTCGGGTGGTATTTTCTAAACAAACTTGCAAACCCCAGTCCCCCATTGCGCACACCTCTTTAATCTTTGAGGAAGGCACCTCCTTCACTCTCTTCTCCCCCTCTGAAGCAGTTCCTCAGCTGCAGTTGTTACTATTCCAGTTGAAGGTGTTGTGCTCTTCAGTGGTTAGTATTCCCCGTGTCTTCCACCAAATTTCCACATCCTCGCCAC
>NC_069402.1:109789050-109819050 GCF_026875155.1 Cherax quadricarinatus
TTTTTTGTGTCGAAAAGATGCATCATACCACAACTCACAACCCTCACTGCCTTCTACAACACATCCCTTCCCCCCCACAAACCTTCCTTCTTTCCTTCCTTCCTACCTACCTCCCCCCCCTCCCTCCTTCCTTCCTACCTACTTTCCCTCCTTCCTTCCTACCTACTTTCCCCCCTTTCCCTCTCATTTCTTCCCACCTACTTTCTCTTCTTCCTACCTATTTTCCCTCCTTACTTCTTCCTTTCTTCCTTCAAAAAACTTTTAGGGGCCTATGAAACCAATATAGTTATACGAATGTAATATTTACTAGTTGCGTGCTACAACATTAACTGCACAGTCATTATATTGTTTACAAAACATGCTTATACAAAACCAACAATAAAAATGTTGTCTATTACTATTTTTCTATCAGATACTTATATATATACACATGCAAAGTCACTGGACACTTACCAGAACTCTACAGCTTCTGGGAAGCTTGTAGTTTTTTTGTGGGGTGGACTTGTAAATATGCTGAGTCACTGGCTAATCAGTGTCACAATGGCAAATCACAACACTCACTGCCTGTAAACACCCATCCCTTCCTCCCCCACCCTACTAACTCACAGGGAAATAAATTACTGTCTGAAAAATTTGGGTTATCCTGGGTTGAGGGTCTCATTCCTTCCTTACTTTCCTTCCCTACTTCCCTCATCTCTTCCTTTCTTCCTTCCTTTCTTCCTTCCTTCCTACCTTCCTTCTTTCTTTCTTCCTTCTGGTTTCCTGGGCACTGCTTTCAGTCACAACTCCTCAAAACCACGAAATTCATCTTCACTGACACTTGCATCGGTGTTGAACTGCCCACTTGGGAACAAAAAAGCCACAATTAGCCGAGAAGTGAGGATTTTTCCTTTAGCGCTAAACAGGGGAAAACAAGGCGTAATAAAATGGCTTTTCCCACAATGCACCACTGGGCCCCCCCGTTTTTTTTTTGTACCACACACACTGACCACAGAGACCCATTCTCTCACATCTAAGCCTCCCAAACCTTTTCCTGCTTGATTTGAGGTGCTAGAATTTATGTGTACTAGT
The DNA here is from genome assembly GCF_026875155.1 of Cherax quadricarinatus. Taxonomy (NCBI): domain Eukaryota; kingdom Metazoa; phylum Arthropoda; class Malacostraca; order Decapoda; family Parastacidae; genus Cherax; species Cherax quadricarinatus. Next base: position 109,790,122 of record NC_069402.1, read on the forward strand.
ACATCAATAACCCTGGCATGTAAGACATACTAGTACGAAAAAAAACCCCTGAAAAGGTTAAGAAATTACAAGGAAATTACTAGAGAGTTATTTTCTCTCATGAGAAAACATCCTGAGGGGGGGCTCATGAAAAAATCTTTATTTCTTAACCCTTTCAGGGTCCAGAGGCCAAATCTCAAAGGGTGCACCAGGGTCCAGAATTTTTTTGAAAAAAAAAAAAAAGAAAAAAAATCTTATAGAATTAAAGATAATAATTTTATGAAGGTAATAATCAATTTTTTTTTTTCAATCAGTATTTACCGAGATAGAGAGGCGTGAATTGACCCTCAATGATTTGGTGGCAGCAACATCGCGACTTCCGTAGTCTCATTATTTTATTTTAGGTTTTGTTACTTTTTTCTTTTCTTTCTAATATTTTTTCCAGTAACTTTTGTGGCCTGTGAGGACCAATATGACTACAGTAGGGCCCCACTTATATGGCAGGTTAGGTTCCAGGCTACCGCTGTAAAGTGGAACACTCTTTTTTTTCCACTAATGCATATAAATGCTAGATAACATATTTACACTGAATAGATTTAAAACAGCAATAGAACTAGGCATTAAGCCCTTGAAATGTCACAAACCCCAAATCCTGAGGTGTCTCCCGGTGTAGCAAAATTTCCCACCCAAAAAAAAAAAAAAAATTTTTTTTTCCTTATGAAATGATAGACAACCTTTTTCCCCCATTATAATGACACCAAAGGAATAAAATTTGATGGAAAAACTGACGGAATTACGCTTCTCGCGAAGTTAGCGACATAAAAGATATTTACGAATCTGCGATTTCACCCACTTTGAGCCCTATTTTTGTCTAATTCCACTGTTCCAGTCAACCATAACTCATAGCTATTTCTTTAGAACTCCATTTTTTCTATTGACTGAGTACAAGAAACTGCCCTTTTTACCCATTTCAACTACCCAATAACGTGGTCAGAAATTTGCAATTTTTGGCCAATTTCATGAAAATTAAAAATTATAACGATTTCAAAATAGGATCCAGAATGAACAATACAGACATTCCTGGCTCAAAATAACATTTTCTTTGTTCATCAGTCACCCTCTCCAGGGCCCCTCTGATACTACTCTTTCTTCTATTTGAATTTTTATTAAAAAAAAAAAAAAAAAAAAAAAAAATAGAAGATTTACTGTTATGTAGACTACTGCAATATTGTAATAAAATGTATAAATAATTCAACCTATTCTGACTGCATATTAGAATGACTACTTGGACATTTATTGAAAAAGACAACAAACTGTTTACTTTTGAAAATCGGCAAAAATCAAACATTTCCCCTATTTTGAGCTCCATTTTTAAGGTTCTTTGCATAGTAAAACCAATCAAAAACACCACTATTTTTCTATAATATGTTTTCCATTCTATCAAATGAACGCAAAGAAAACTAGAATAGAACCATAAATTCATACAAAAATAGACCATAAATTCGGCATTTTAATTAAAAAAAGCAGTCGGAGTTCTTTTTCTCATTATGCACTGCGTGCTGCAGGATTTTTTTGAATGGTGCACACTGACCACACAGCCCATTCTCTCACATGTGGGCCTACCAGCTTTCTCCTGCTAGATTTGAAGCGCTAGAATTTATTAGTACAGTGGCCCCCAGGTATTCGATATTATCCCGCTCCTGAGAGCTCATCGAATACCGAAAATATCTTAGAGCGAATAAATTTTCTTCATAAGAAATAATGGAAATCAAATTAATCCGTGCAAGACACCCGAAAGTATGAAACAAAAAATTACCACATGAAATATTAGTTTAATGCAATAGAATAATTACAACAACAACAATAACAATAAAATAATAACAATAGAATATTTGACACTTACCTTTAATGAAGATCTGGTGATGATTGATGGGATGGGAAGAGGGGAGAGGTGGTAGTGTTTAGAAGGGGAATCCCCTTCCATTAGGATTTGAGGTAGCATGTCCTTTTCCGGGGTTACTTCCGTTCTTCTTTTAATGCCACTAGTACCAGCTTGAGAGTCACTGGACTTCTGTTGCACAACATATCTGTCCATAGAGGCCTGTACCTCCCGTTCCTTTATGACATTCCTGAAGTGTTTCACTACATTGTCAGTGTAATAGTCACCAGCACGGCTTGCAATAGCTGTGTTAGGGTGACTGTCATCAAAAAGGGCTTGCACTTTAAGCCACATTGCACACATTTCCTTAATCTTTGAAGAAGTCAACTTCTTCAATTTCTCTATCCCCTCCTCCAAAGCAGTTTCCTCAGGTCTGGCCTCTTTCTGTTGAAGATGATCTAGCAGCTCATCAGTGGTTATTTCTTCATTGTCCTCCTCCACCAACTCTTCCACATCCTCCCACTAACCTCCAACCCCAAGGACTTCCCCAATGCCACAATGGATTCCTCAACTGGCATAGGCTCTCAGGGGTTTGCCTCAAATCCTTCAAAATCCCTTTTGTCTACACATTCTGGCCACAGTTTCTTTCAAGCAGAGTTCAAGGTCCTCTTAGTCACTCCCTTCCAAGCCATACCTATAAGGTTTATACAGTTGAGGATATTAAAGCGATCCTTCCAAAACTCTTTTAGAGCCAGTTGAGTTTCTGTGGTCACTACAAAGCACTTTTGAAACAGCTTTTGTGTACAGTTTCTTGAAGTTGGAAATGACCTGCTGATCCATGGGCTGCAGGAGAGGAGTGATATTAGGAGGCAAAAGCTTGACCTTGATGATGATCATCCCCAGAAAGTCCCTCTGCCATGTCTGTAGGATGACCAGGGGCATTGTCTAATACCAGGAGGCACTTAAGGTCTAATTTCTTTTCAATTAGGTAATTTTTCACAGTGGGGGCAAATGCATGGTGTAACTAGTCATAGAAAAAGTCCCTAGTGACCCATGCCTTACTGTTTGCTCTCCACAGCACACACAAATTAGCCTTGAGGACATTGTTTTTCCTGAACACTCTGGGAGATTCAGAGTGATACACCAATAAAGGCTTCACTTTGCAATCACCACTAGCATTGACACACATCAACAGAGTAAGCCTGTCTTTCATAGACTTATGTCCTGGGAGTGCCTTTTCCTCCTGAGTAATGTAGGTCCTGCTTGGCATTTTCTTCCAAAACAGGCCTGTCTCGTCGCAATTAAACACTTGTTCAGGTTTCAATTCTTCACTGTCTGTGTAATCCTTGAATTCCTTCACATATTTTTCAGCTGCTTTTTGGTCTGAACTGGCAGCCTCACCATGCCTAATCACACTATGTATGCCACTACGATTCTTAAATCTTTCAAACCAACGTTTGCTGGCCTTAAATTCACTCACATCAGCACTAGTTGCAGGCAATTTCTTTACCAAATCGTCATGCAACTGCCTAGCCTTTTCACAAATGATCGCTTGAGAGATGCTATCTCCTGCTATCTGTTTTTCATTTATCCACACCAATAATAGTCTCTCAACATTTTCTAGCACTTGCGGTCGCTGTTTCGTAATCAGAGTTGCACTTTTTGCAAGAACAGCTTCCTTGATTGCCATTTTCCTGGTCACTATAGAAGAGATGGTTGATTGGGGTTTACTATACAACCTGACCACTTTCGTACTTTGCAAATATCTCTTTCTTCATTTCAGTAGTCATTAGCACCTTTTTTCTCTAAGGGTTGGCACTAGAAGCTTTCTTGGGGCCCATGGTGACTTATTTTGCAGAAACAAGCACCAAATGGAATGTACCAAATGTAGCCTTAGATGCACGCACACTGGCTGGCTTGTAAACACTGGAACACATGGGGCAGTTCAGGCCACACGTGGACACGTCTTGTATGAATCGCATCGAATACCAGGTTTTCAATCAGATACTGAGGCAAAATTTTTGAGATAAAATGCATCGAATACCACATTTATCGAATACCGATGCCATCGAATACCGGGGGTCCACTGTATACAGTGGACCCTCAGGTAACGATGGCATCACCGAACATTAAATCCGGCAAGGGATACATATTGACGCAAAAATTTTGCCTCGGCTAGCGCTAAAAAACTCACCCGATGCGATTTCTTCGAGACGCGTCCACGTGTGGCCTGAGCCCACCTTACTCGTCCCGTGGGTGACAGTGTTTACAAGCCAGCCACCGTGGTCGCATCCAAGCATACAATCGGAACATTTCATATTATCACAGCGTTTTTAGTGATTGTACCTGCAAAATAAGTCACCATGGGCCCCAAGAAAGCTTCTAGTGCCAACCCTACAGGAAAAAGGGTAAGAATTACTATGAATATGAAGAGATAATTGCTAAGTACGAAAGTGCAGTGCGTGTCTCCGAGCTGGCCAGGTTGTATACGAAACCCCAATCAACCACCGCTACTATTGTGGCCAAGAAAATGGCAATCAAGGAAGATGTTCTTGCCAAAGGTGCAACTTTGTTTTCAAATAAGAGATTGCACGTGACAGAAGATGTTGAGAGACTGTTATTGGTGTGGATAAACGAAAAACAGATAGCAGAAGATAGCATCTCTCAAGCGATCATATGTGAAAAGGCTAGGAAGTTGCATGACGATTTAATTAGAAAAATGCCTGCAACTAGTGGTGATGTGAGTGAATTTAAGGCCAGCAAAGGTTGGTTTGAGAGACTTAAGAATCGTAGTGGCATAGTGTGATAAGGCATGGTGAAGCTGCCAGTTCAGACCAAAAAGTGGCTGAAAAATATGTGAAGGAATTCAAGGAGTACACAGACAGTGAAGAATTGAAACCTGAACAAGTGTATAATTCAGACGAAACAGACCTGTTTTGGAAGAAAATACCAAACAGGACCTACATTACTCAGGAGGAAAAGACACTTCCAGGACATAAGCCTATGAAAGCCAGGCTTGCTCTGTTGATGTGTGCTAATGCTAGTGGTGATTACAAAGTGAAGCCTTTATTGGTGTATCACTCTGAAACTCCCAGAGTGTTCAGGAAAAACAATGTCCTCGAGGCTAATTTGTGTGATGTGGAGGGCAAACAGTAAGGCATGGGTGTTATGCACTCCTACTTCACTCCATTATATACAAAAATAAAAGGCCTGGTTAAAATAAGTTCTGTAATAATATATCGCGAACCACTTTATTACTAGCTAGATAAAGCAGGTTCCACTATATATTATTATCGGGTACAGTATGAATCATCAAAAGTACTCTCATTGTATTATATTGTATTATATCTTTCCCCATGATTATTATAATTATATTATTATATTATATTATTATTAGGTTAGGTATTCCGAATGTGTAACCACTACTGTAGTGACCAATTGGTGGTTCTAGAATTGACGCCACGCATCGCCTTCTGGCCGAGCTGAAGTCATACTATGAAGTAGTTGAGTGAGTCAGTCAGCTCCTAGCTCTGACTCGGTACGGGTCTTCAACCCAAAGCTCCTAGCTTAAACTAAAACTTTATACCAAGTCTATTGTCTTGCCTTTGCCATTAGTTTCCTGAAGTATGGTAATTCATGTCACTTATGAAAGATAACTATTTCGTTACCCTAGACCTTTCTAAAAGAGTTAAATGGTGAGATTAGTAGATTAGGTAGTAGGTTGGTAGACAGCAACCACCCAGGGAAGTACTACCATCCTGCCAGATGACTGTGAAACAAAAACCTGTAACTGTTTTGCATGATGGTAGGATTGCTGGTTTTCTTTTTCTGTCTCATAAACACGCTAGATAACAGGGATATCTTGCTACTCCTACTTACACTTTGGTCACACTTCACAGACACGCACATGCATATATATATATACATACATCTAGGTTTTTCTCCTTATTCTAAATAGATCTTGTTCTTTTTTATTTCTTCTATTGTCCATGGGGAAGTGGAAAAGAATCTTTCCTCCGTAAGCCATGCGTGTCGTATGAGGCGACTAAAATGCCGGGAGCAATGGGCTAGTAACCCCTTCTCCTGTATACATTTACTAAAAAAGAGAAGAAGAAAAACTTTATAAAACTGGGTTGTTTAAATGTGCGTGGATGTAGTGCGGATGACAAGAAACAGATGATTGCTGATGTTATGAATGAAAAGAAGTTGGATGTCCTGGCTCTAAGCGAAACAAAGCTGAAGGGGGTAGGAGAGTTTCAGTGGGGGGAAATAAATGGATTAAATCTGGAGTATCTGAGAGAGTTAGAGCAAAGGAAGGGGTAGCAGTAATGTTAAATGATCAGTTATGGAAGGAGAAAAAGAGATATGAATGTGTAAATTCGAGAATTATGTGGATTAAAGTAAAGGTTGGATGCGAGAAGTGGGTCATAATAAGCGTGTATGCACCTGGAAGAGAGGAATGCAGAGGAGAGAGAGAGATTTTGGGAGATGTTAAGTGAATGTATAGGAGCCTTTGAACCAAGTGAGAGAGTAATTGTGGTAGGGACCTGAATGCTAAAGTAGGAGAAACTTTTAGAGAGGGTGTGGTAGGTAAGTTTGGGGTGCCAGGTGTAAATGATAATGGAGCCCTTTGATTGAACTTTGTATAGAAAGGGGTTTAGTTATAGGTAATACATATTTTAAGAAAAAGAGGATAAATAAGTATACACGATATGATGTAGGGCGAAATGACAGTAGTTTGTTGGATTATGTATTAGTAGATAAAAGACTGTTGAGTAGACTTCAGATGTACATGTTTATCGAGGGGTCACAGATATATCAGATCACTTTCTAGTTTGTAGCTACACTGAGAGTAAAAGGTAGATGGGATACAAGGAGAATAGAAGCATCAGGGAAGAGAGAGGTGAAGGTTTATAAACTAAAAGAGGAGGCAGTTAGGGTAAGATATAAACAGCTATTGGAGGATAGATGGGCTAATGAGAGCATAGGCAATGGGGTCGAAGAGGAATGGGGTAGGTTTAAAAAATGTAGTGTTAGAGTGTTCAGCAGAAGTTTGTGGTTACAGGAAAGTGGGTGCAGGAGGGAAGAGGAGCGATTGGTGGAATGATGGATGTAAAGAGAGTAGTAAGGGAGAAAAAGTTAGCATATGAGAAGTTTTTACAAAGTAGAAGTGATGCAAGGAGGGAAGAGTATATGGAGAAAAAGAGAGAGGTTAAGAGAGTGGTGAAGCAATGTAAAAAGAGAGCAAATGAGAGAGTGGGTGAGCTGTTATCAACAAATTTTGTTGAAAATAAGAAAAAGTTTTGGAGTGAGATTAACAAGTTAAGGAAGCCTAGAGAACAAATGGATTTGTCAGTTAAAAATAGGAGAGGAGAGTTATTAAATGGAGAGTTAGAGGTATTGGGAAGATGGAGGGGAAAATTTTGAGGAATTGTTAAATGTTGATGAAGATAGGGAAGCTGTGATTTCGTGTATAGGGCAAGGAGGAATAATATCTTGTAGGAGTGAGGAAGAGCCAGTTGTGAGTGTGGGGGAAGTTCGTGAGGCAGTAGGTAAAATGAAAGGGGGTAAGGCAGCCGGGATTGATGGGATAAAGATAGAAATGTTAAAAGCAGGTGGGGATATAGTTTTGGAGTGGTTGGTGCAATTATTTAATAAATGTATGGAAGAGGGTAAGGTACCTAGGGAAATTGGCAGAGAGCATGCATAGTTCCTTTGTATAAAGGCAAAGGGATAAAAGAGAGTGCAAAAATTATAGGGGATAAGTCTGTTGAGTGTACCTGGTAAAGTGTATGGTAGAGTTATAATTGAAAGAATTAAGAGTAAGACGGAGAATAGGATAGCAGATGAACAAGGAGGCTTTAGGAAAGGTAGGGGGTGTGTGGACCAGGTGTTTACAGTGAAACATATAAGTGAACAGTATTTAGATAAGGCTAAAGAGGTCTTTGTGGCATTTATGGATTTGGAAAAGGCGTATGACAGGGTGGATGGGGGGGCAATGTGGCAGATGTTGCAAGTGTATGGTGTAGGAGGTAGGTTACTGAAAGCAGTGAAGAGTTTTTACGAGGATAGTGAGGCTCAAGTTAGAGTGTGTAGAAAAGAGGGAAATTTTTTCCCAGTAAAAGTAGGCCTTAGACAAGGATGTGTGATGTCACCGGGGTTGTTTAATATATTTATAGATGGGGTTGTAAGAGAAGTAAATGCGAGGGTCTTGGCAAGAGGCGTGGAGTTAAAAGATAATCACACACAGGGTGGGAGTTGTCACAGCTGCTCTTTGCTGATGACACTGTGCTCTTGGGAGTTTCTGAAGAGAAGCTGCAGAGATTGGTGGATGAATTTGGTAGGGTGTGCAAAAGAAGAAAATTAAAGGTGAATACAGGAAAGAGTAAGGTTATGAGGATAACAAAAAGATTAGGTGATGAAAGATTGAATATCAGATTGGAGGGAGAGAGTATGGAGGAGGTGAACGTATTCAGATATTTGGGAGTGGACGTGTCAGCGGATGGGTCTATGAAAGATGAGGTGAATCATAGAATTGATGAGGGAAAAAGAGTGAGTGGTGCACTTAGGAGTCTGTGGAGACAGAGAACTTTGTCCTTGGAGGCAAAGAGGGGAATGTATGAGAGTATAGTTTTTAACCAACGCTCTTATATGGGTGTGAAGCATGGGTGATGAATGTTGCAGCGAGGAGAAGGCTGGAGGCAGTGGAGATGTCATGTCTGAGGGCAATGTGTGGTGTGAATATAATGCAGAGAATTCGTAGTTTGGAAGTTAGGAGGAGGTGCGGGATTGCCAAAAACTGTTGTCCAGAGGGCTGAGGAAGGGTTGTTGAGGTGGTTCGACATGTAGAGAGATGGAGCGAAACAGAATAACTTCAAGAGTGTATCAGTCTGCAGTGGAAGGAAGGCGGGGTAGGGGTCGGCCTAGGAAAGGTTGGAGGGAGGGGGTAAAGGAGGTTTTTGTGGCGAGGGCTTGGACTTCCAGCAGGCATGCGTGAGCGTTGTTTGATAGAGTGAATGGAGACAAATGGTTTTTAATACTTGACGTGCTGTTGGAGTGTGAGCAAAGTAACATTTATGAAGGGATTCAGGGAAACCGGCAGGCTGGACTTGAGTCCTGGAGATGGGAAGTACAGTGCCTGCACTCTGAAGGAGGGGTGTTAATGTTGCAGTTTAAAAACTGTAGTGTAAAGCACCCTTCTGGCAAGACAGTGATGGAGTGAATGATGGTGAAAGTTTTTCTTTTTCGGGCCACCCTGCCTTGGTGGGAATCGGCCAGTGTGATAATAATAATAATAATAAAAATAGTAGATTATTAATTGAAATTATTGTATCATACTCTGTTAATGAGAATTTGAACGTAAGATTGGGTTCCTTGCTGTATAGTATTTCATTTATAATTGCTTGTGGTTATTTTAATTCACTAACCAAATACCAATGAAGCTAAACGATTGGTAATAAAATAAAACTAACAAAAAATTGGAGTTATTTGTGTCCCTATTGTTACGGTGAAGATTAAGTCGTAACAAATGGGGGCCTGTCCGGGAGCTACTTACCCTGAAGTACATATTTGTTTTGCATTAAAATTAAGCTCCCTTGCAAGAATTAAGAAAATGAATCCAGAAATTAAGTCATTATTAGATGAATTAACAGAGGCTACTCTTGACACTTTAAAATTACAGATGTGTTGGCAAATAGCTAGACAGTTAGATATACCTTATAATAGATACCATAGCGCTGAGACTCTTAGGTCCCTAATTAAGGATAGATTATTTCCGAAATCCCAAGCAATGCCAGAACTAGATTTGGAAGATAGTTTTATTTCTCAGTTCGAGGAAGTAGAACTCCCACGGACGGGAACTGCCTTAAATAATGAAGTTGAACCAGGGTTTACAAGGCCTTACTACTCAGTCCAGTCTCAAAGCTCTCCCCCGTTCATTTCCCCGGAGTATGTATCGGTGGTTGGAACGAACCCTCAGTCAAATGACGGGGATAATTTTAGGACTGGTGCTCGTCCCAAAATACTTCCGGAGAAGACGCCCGAATTCTCCTCGGTGTCATTACCTCTTGGGAATTTCACGTCTGAACAACTAAAGAGAATAGAACGCATATTACTATTACAAAACTCTCAAATCGAAGCTAGAAGACATCTAAACGAGGAAGAATTTAGGCGTGAAAGGTTTCGTTTTGAAACAAAGCAGAAGGGAGTTCCGGAAGAAAGAGACGTGAAGAGCACTGTAACCGGGTTTGACTTGCATAAAGCAGCTCTGATGGTACCTAAGTTTAACGAAACAGACTTAGATGAATTCTTTGAAATTTTTGAGAATCAGGCACGTTCAATGGGCTGGCCCAAAGACAAATGGGCCACATTGCTGCACACATCTCTATATGGAAAGGCGCAGTCTTGTGTCGCCTCCTTACCATATGAGTTTTATGTCCAGTACGACGTAGTAAAGAGAACTATTTTAGAAGCATATGACATGCTCCCTATTAGTTACCAAATAGCTTTTCGTTCCATGAAAGGGCAAACGTGACAAACTTATTTAGATTTTGCCCGAGGGAAAGCAGTGGCGTTTGAACGTTGGTGTCGAGCTTCTTGGGTCACGACTTTAAAAGATCTATCACAATTAATGTTACTAGAAGATTTGTATGCAAATTTTCCAGAGGGAGTTCGCCAGTATCTTGTTGGCCATCCACAAACGACATTGTTAGAGACTGCCGCGCTGGCAGACAACTTTGAGATTTCCCAGAGGTTGGTACAATCTGAAAGCAGCCAGGTTATCAAACCAGCAACGAGACCCGAACCTGCGAAGCCTTTCGGTAAGCGACCTACCCAACCCGTTCACTCCTGTGTAACAAGTAAACCCGAAGTAAAACACCAAATTCAATCGAGCCCATCCTATAGACCAGATAGGTCATGGGAAAAAATTAAATGTTCGTACTGTTCGAAGCTGGGACATTTCAAATCACAATGCTTTAAGCGTGATAGGGACCAGGGAAGGAGTCCATCATATAGATTGCCCACACAAATAATATCCTCTACGACTCATCCAAGGAAGTCCGAGCCAAGAGTAGACGCTCTGTCCCAAGGAAAAGGAACAGATCCTCCTAGTTGACTAAGCTGAATATGGGTATCATCGTCAAACTTGTCAAGGCTATGAGTCCTTACTTTCCAAAAGCAAAGTAGGAATTACCGATAGCCAGTTGTTGCAAGTAAATTCCTTTAGGGATACAGGGTCCTACTTAACATTGTTAAGAAAAGGACTGTTATCATTCCCCGCCGGATCATATACGGGTTTCGACGCTCTGTTGGAAGCTTATGGTGGCTCCACTACGCGAGTACCCCTGTACAAGTTATATGTTGAAACTCCTATTTTTACAGGCTGGACGTCAATCGGAGTGTCTCCAACTAACTTCCCCATAAAAGACGTAGACCTATTGATTGGGAACGACTTAGCGGAAGAAGGAATATGGAAAGAGCCCATAGTTATGGAAAATCCAACCGAGGAAAATTACGTCATCGAAGCCCGACGAACGGAACCTACCCTCTTTCCTCTGAGCATAGTAACCCGGGCGATGACCAAACAGTCGCGTTCTCCGTTGGTATCGGAGGAAGTCATGGATGATGTTGACGTAGGAGTAGGAGACATATTCAACGAAAGCTCGAGTGTCGAGCCAACAATCCACCCAGAACCGATACCAGTTCCTAAGTCGGTGGTTTCCGAAATAGATTTATTCTCGAAGGAGGATCTAGTAAGAGAACTCCAAATAGACCCCTCCTTAAGTGACATCAGGAAGCTTGCTGTGTCAGGAGAAGAAGCCCTTAAAGGTGACAGCTCTTACTATTGGGAGAAGGACTTACTGAAAAAGTAACTAGGATCTCTTAAAAGTGATCATCTAGTGGTCTTGCCTACCCCGTTTAGAAATTTAGCATGTAAGTTTGCTCATGACAGTCCTCAAGGTGGACATCTGGGACAAAAGAAGACTTTTAGAAAAATTGCTAAGCACTTCACATGGCCAAAAATGAAGGAAGAAGTGGAACGGTATGTAAGAAGCTGTTCCGTGTGTCAGCTAGTAGGCAAACCTGCACATAATCCACCACCTGCGCCGTTGAACCCTATACAAGTAACAGGCGAACCCTTTTCTCGTCTGGTGATCGACTGTGTCGGCCCGCTACCCAAGACTCGGCAGGGCAACCAGTTCCTGTTCACTATCATGGACACAGTCACCAGGTACCCGGAAGCAGTTCCTCTCAGGAGGATTAATGCTCGCCTAATAGTGAGAGCACTGATTAAGTTCTTCTCTCACTTTGGATTTCCAAGAGAAGTTCAATCGGATCAAGGGTCGAATTTTACTTCAAAATTTTTCCGTGAAGCCTTGGCTCAGTTAGGGGTCAAGATGGTTTACGCGACGGCTTATTGACCCCAATCACAAGGCGTGGTGGAAAGGTTCCATCAAACTTTGAAGATTATGATGAGGTCCTATTGTTTACAGTATTCCAAAGATTGGGATGAAGGTATTCCACTTCTCTTGTTTGCCCTAAGAGAAAGCGAACAAGACAACTTGAAGTTTTCGCCATTTGAGTTAATATATGGGCATCAAATTAGAGGACCAGTACAAGTTCTCAAAGAAGCTTGGACCGGGGAAGAAACGCCGACTTTTAGGAGCTCTCCTACCTTAATGAAAGAACGCCTGAGCCTAGCTAGAGAATTGGCCGCCGAAAACTTACGGCAAGCACAGAGTAAGATGAAGGAGGAATACGATCATCGAACTAAACTTCGTTCATTTGAACCAAAAGATCAAGTTCTGGTTCAACGATTTCATCAGGGACATGCTCTACAGCCCAAATTTGAAGGTCCTTTAGAAATTGTGAAGCGCCTAAGTGACGTGAACTACTTGGTAAGGACGCCGAAGAAGAGGAACTCACAACGGACGTATCACGTTAACCAACTTAAACCCTATTCAGGAATCGTTTCACCAGTTTCTACTATAACTCCTCTGAACTAAGAACGGGTTCCAGTAAGTTCGGATGAAATGATAGGAATACCAGTTCTTCTGAACAATTCGACAGCCTTAAAGAATTTAAATTCTCTACTGATAAATCTGGAAGTGGACAAAGGACACGAAATAAAATCCCTGATTAGGCAAATCTCCACCTATTCAACGACGTCCCAAAACCGTGTACGTTGGGTGTGCACGATGTTACTCTCAGAGAACCTACTCCAATCAAGCAATCTCCCTACAGAGTGAGTCCCAAGAAACAAGGTGAGCTAGAGGCAGAGGTTGAACTTCTTACTCTCACACGGGTTGATAAAACCAAGTAACAGTCCTTGGGCATCCCCGTGCATTCTAGTCCCCAAACCAGATGGGACCTCCCGTATGTGCACGGATTTTAGAAAAGTAAATGCTGTAACAGTACCTGATGGGTTTCCAATACCCAGAATTGACGACTTAATAGACAAGGTCTCCAGAGCTAAGTATATCAGTAAATTGGACTTGTTAAGAGGGTATTACCAAGTCCCGTTGTCACCAAGAGCTCAAGAGATATCGGCTTTTACGATACCTGGTGGCCTATACAAATACAGTGGACCCCCGCTTAACGATCACCTCCAAATGCGACCAATTATGTAAGTGTATTTATGTAAGTGCGTTTGTACGTGTATGTTTGGGGGTCTGAAATGGACTAATCTACTTCACAATATTCCTTATGGGAGAAAATTCGGTCAGTACTGGCACCTGAACATACTACTGGAATGAAAAAAGTTCGTTAACCGGGGGTCCACTGTATTGCGTTATGCCTTTCGGCTTCTGTAACGCGGCTTCTACGTTCCAGCGTATTATGAACATACTTACAGGCGGATTGGACGGAGTAGAAGCTTACTTAGACGACTTAGTCGTATACAGCGACAGTTGGCCCCAACACCTTAGACAGCTTAAAGCCTTGTTTGACGCCTTAAGTAAACATAATTTTACAGTGAATTTGTCCAAGTGTGAGTTCGGCCAGACGAAAATTAAATACTTAGGATTTCGGATTGGACAAGGTGAAGTCGCTCCTTGAACGCCAAAGTAAAGGCCCTCTTAGAATTTCCTACCCCTAAGGATAGGAAAAGCATATCAAGATTTTTAGGAGTTGCCGGTTACTACAGTCGGTTCTGTCCGAATTTTGCACAGGTAGCTTTTCCCCTAACTGAATTAACAAGTCCAAAAACAAAGTTTTCATGGACCCAGGACTGTGAAATTGCTTTTAATCGTTTAAAAAGATTACTATCCTCTTCCCCAGTATTGCTAAGTCCTGATTTTAATAAACCATTCCACTTACAAAATAGATGCCAGTGCGTATGCTTTGGGAGCCGCATTGTTACAGAAGGCTCCAAATTCTGACCTGTTAAAACCTGTTTCTTATTTTTCTTCTAAGTTAAAGAAACACCAAATTAATTATTCAACTATAAAAAAGAAGCTTAGCTCTCGTTGTATGCCTAGAGAATTTTGATGTATATTTAGGATCTTCTACCCATCAGATATCGGTGTACTCCGATCACAATCCTTTGATCTTCATAAATACTATGAAATCGAAGAATGCGAGAATACTTCGTTGGGCTTTGAGAATTCAACCCTTCTCTATCTCTATTTCCCATATAAAAGGAAAACATAATCTCATTGCTGATGCCCTCTCTAGGCCTTGAAATTTTATTAATATACCTTTATTTTAACAGTATGAGTCGGTACTTTTATGACCATCTATGTTGTGGAGAAAGTTGGAGATGATGTAGGACTGCTGTCTATGTTACAACCTCTGCTACTGTGACAGATGCTACCCACCACAGAGAGTACAAGTCAATGGCGACCGTCAGTCGCGAGGGGGGAGGTGTTACGCGCCCCTACTTCACTCCATTATATACAAAAATAAAAGGCCTGGTTAAAATAAGTTCTGTAATAATATATCGCGAACCACTTTATTACTAGCTAGATAAAGCAGGTTCCACTATATATTATTATCGGGTACAGTATGAATCATCAAAAGTACTCTCATTGTATTATATTATATCTTTCCCCATGATTATTATAATTATAGTATTATATTATATTATTATTAGGTTAGGTATTCCGAATGTGTAACCACTACTGTAGTGACCAATTGGTGGTTCTAGAATTGACGCCACGCATCGCCTTCTGGCCGAGCTGAAGTCATACTATGAAGTAGTTGAGTGAGTCAGTCAGCTCCTAGATCTGACTCGGTACAGGTCTTCAACCCAAAGCTCCTAGCTTAAACTAAAACTTTATACCAAGTCTATTGTCTTGCCTTTGCCATTAGTTTCCTGAAGTCTGGTAATTCATGTCACTTATGAAAGATAACTATTTCGTTACCCTAGACCTTTCTAAAAGAGTTAAATGGTGAGATTAGTAGATTATTAATTGAAATTATTGTATCATACTCTGTTAATGAGAATTTGAACGTAAGATTGGGTTCCTTGCTGTATAGTATTTCATTTATAATTGCTTGTGGTTATTTTAATTCACTAACCAAATACCAATGAAGCTAAACGATTGGTAATAAAATAAAACTAACAAAAAAATTGGAGTTATTAGTGTCCCTATTGTTACGGTGAAGATTAAGTCGTAACAATGGGTCACTAGAGGCCTTTTCTATGACTGGTTACACCATGCATTTGTCCCCACTGTGAAAAATTACCTAATTGAAGAGAAATTAGACCTCAAGTGCCTCCTGGTATTAGACAATAAGCCTGGTCATCCAACAGACTTGGCAGAGCGACTTTATGGGGACATGAGCTTCATTAAGGTCAAGTTTTTGCCTCCTAATACCACTCCTCTCCTGCAGCCCATGGACCAGCAGGTCATTTCCAACTTCAAGAAACTGTACACAAAAGCTATGTTTCAAAAGTGCTTTGTAGTGACCACAGAAACTCAACTGACTCTAAAAGAGTTTTGGAAGGATCACTTTAATATCCTCAATTGTATAAACCTTATAGGTATGGCTTGGGAGGGAGTGACTAAGAGGACCTTGAACTCTGCTTGAAGAAAACTGTGGCCAGAATGTGTAGACAAAAGAGATTTTGAAGGATTTGAGGCTAACCCTGAGAAGCCTATGCCAGTTGAGGAATCCATTGTGGCATTGGGGAAGTCCTTTGGGTTGGAGGTTAGTGGGGAGGATGTGGAAGAGTTGGTGGAGGAGGACAATGAAGAACTAACCCCTGATGAGCTGCTAGATCATCTTCAACAGCAAGAGGCCAGACCTGAGGAAACTGCTTCGGAGGAGGGGATAGAGAAATTGAGGAAGTTGCCTACTTCAAAGATTAAGGAAATGTGTGCAATGTGGCTTAAAGTGCAAACCTTTTTTGATGACAATCACCCTAACACAGCTATTGCAAGCCGTGCTGGTGACTATTACACTGACAATGTTGTGAAACACTTTAGGAATGTCATAAAGGAATGGGAGGTACAGGCCACTATGGACAGATATGTTGTGCGACAGAAATCTAGTGACTCTCAAGCTGGTCCTAGTGGCATTAAAAGAAGAAGGGAAGTAACCCCGGAAAAGGACTTGCTACCTCAAGTCCTAATGTAAGGGGATTCCCCTTCTAAACACTAACACCTCTCCCCTCTTCCCATCCCATCAATCATCACCAGAGCTTCATTAAAGGTAAGTGTCAATTATTCTGTTGTTATTGTAATTATTCTATTGCATTAAACTTAATATTTCATGTGGTAAATTTTTTTTTTCATACTTTTGGGTGTCTTGAACGGATTAATTTGATTTCCATTATTTCTTATGAGGAAAATTGATTCGCTTTTCGATATTTTCGGTATTCGATGAGCTCTCAGGAACGGATTAATATCGAATACTGGGGGTCCACTGTACTCTTACATTGTGTACAAGTTGAACAAGTTAGTACAGAATAATAAACAGCAACACTCCCTTTCACATGCAACACACCATTTTTAGACTGAATGATGATATTATCATTATTATTATTATAATCATAATAAAAAAGAAGTGCTAAACGCACAAGGGTTGTGAGTAGCTATAGAGTGAAGGAATACGAAAGGAATATTTTTCTACAGTTATCCCCTAGTAACAGGTGATGGACTAGAGAAAACATAATTCTTCCAACACTCCTACAAACCGTTTGGTAAACATTTCATATTTATATCAATTTTTATACCGTGGGTGCATGTATCATGTTTGTGTGTTACATAATGTGTTTCTTATATAATTTTGAAAAAATGTCATAGATAGATTAAGGGAAATGTCTATATTAACGTAATATGTGACATTTAATGCGCCCAAGAGATTATTTTGAATTATTATTATTATTATTATGGCATCAAGAATAGAGACTCTTAGTGATTTTAATATGTACCTGCAGGCCAGCAGTGTGTGTAAGTATATTTAGGTACAGGTACACACAAGTTTAATATCAGAGAACATATAAAATATGCAATAACTTGAGAACACTAAAAATTTTGCAAAAGTTTCCAGACATAATAAAGAGATGTGCTCAGGGAGACTGTAAACAAAATAGGTGGGCCGAAATGACCGTATTAGAAAGACAAGTGGGGGGAGCTGTATAGCGAGTTTTGGTCATAATTTGAAATGTCCATATTAGCGGAACGCCGTAAAGCGGGGCCCTACTGTATAATGTATAAATGTACACTCATTATATTTAACACAATAACTGCACTAATTTGATCATTATATTGCTTACAAAACTTGTTTACAAGTTTACTGTAAACAAAATAACGATGAAAATATTAGTGCAGTTGTGTTGAGTACAATGGTACCATACAGTACCATATGGCACAATGTACCACAGGATGCAATGGTACCACATGGTACAATGTACCATATAGTACAATGGTACCAAATGGTGCAATGGTACCATATGGTACAATGACACATTATGGTACTGTTGTATTCATCACTATAACCACACTAATCTTTTCATCATTATTTCGTTTACAATAAGTGTTTACAACAAAAAACGCAAAAATGTTGTATATTAGTAATGTTCTATTATATAATTTTTACGTATGTACTTTGTCTTGGAAACTGCCGAGTCAGGGAGCTTGTGTCCCCACTCACTCAGTCCTGGCTGGTGCTACTGGCCATGTGGTACAAGGTACCACATGGTACATTGTACCATATGGTACAGAATACCATATGGTGCAGGGTAGCATATTGAACATGGTACCATATGATGCAGGGTACCATATGGTACAGGATACCATATGGTACAGATACAGGGATCCCTATGGAAATAAGTCACCCTGACTTTTTTGGGTTATCCTAGGATTTTATACATATGCTGCTATGTATGATAATCTATGTAACTGTATTTGTGTACACCTGAATAAACTTACTCAAGCACATGTGGCATCATAATTTTATTTAGGTATACACAAATAAAGTTACATAGATTGTCATACATAGCAGCATACGTTTGGAGACCTAGGATAACCCAAAAAAAAAGTCAGACAGATGTATCCCCATTAGGGTCCCTGTACCATATGGTACAATGTACCATATGGTTCAGAACCAAAGAATTTCTCTTTACATCCACTTCCATCAGTCTTAGAACTATAAGCTGAGAAGAGGAGAGTCAGAATTCACCTGAGGAGTGAGAATTTCCTTGCCGCCAGGCATGGTGAACAAAGCCACCTTGGCGCCGTTACCACAATGCCATGTGGGCGTCCAGATTCTTTCTATAGTGCGCACACTGACCACCCTGATCCATTCTCTTAGATGAAGGCCTACCCAGCATTCTCAAGCTAAATTTGAGGCCGCTAGAATTTTGGCGTAGTTGTACGGATTGGACCCTCAACTCAAAGCCGTAGAACGACGGCACAGACCCTGAAAGGGTTAACTACTGGTAAGACTCGCCCTACTATACATGAACAATGGTTAATATTAAGCAGGCATTTTTCACATTTTATACAAAATATGAACACTTTTACTAATCTAGGGAAATTGGGTGGCATGCATCATATATATTAGTACATAACAGCCCTGCATTGCTTTGCTGTACCTGCAATATTTTGGTCTCACCTAGCAAACATTTTGCCTCATCCCACAAAACACCAATGAAGAAGCTTTATTTATTATATTATATTATCACACTGGACGATTCCCACCAAGGCAGGGTGGCCTGAAAAAGAAAAACTTTCACCATCATTCACTCCATCACTGTCTTGCCAGAAGGGTGCTTTACACTACAGTTTTTAAACTGCAATATTAACACCCCTCCTTCAGAGTGCAGGCACTGTACTTCCCATCTCCAGGACTCAAGTCCGGCCTGCCGGTTTCTCTGAACCCCTTCATAAATGTTACTTTGCTCACACTCCAACAGCACGTCAAGTATTAAAAACCATTTGTCTCCATTCACTCCTATCAAACACGCTCACGCATGCCTGCTGGAAGTCCAAGCCCCTCGCACACAAAACCTCCTTTACCCCCTCCCTCCAACCTTTCCTAGGCCGACCCCTACCCCGCCTTCCTTCCACTACAGACTGATACACTCTTGAAGTCACTCTGTTTCGCTCCATTCTCTCTACATGTCTGAACCACCTAAACAACCCTTCCTCAGCCCTCTGGACAACAGTTTTGGTAATCCTGCACCTCCACCTAACTTCCAAACTACGAATTCTCTGCATATTCACACCACACATTGCCCTCAGACATGACATCTCCACTGCCTCCAGCCTTCTCCTCGCTGCAACATTCATCACCCATGCTTCACACCCATATAAGAGCGTTGGTAAAACTATACTCTCATACATTCCCCTCTTTGCCTCCAAGGACAAAGTTCTTTGTCTCCACAGACTCCTAAGTGCACCGCTCACCCTTTTCCCCTCATCAATTCTATGATTCACACCTCATCTTTCATAGACCCATCCGCTGACACGTCCACTCCCAAATATCTGAATACATTCACCTCCTCCATACTCTCTCCCTCCAATCTGAT
This sequence comes from Cherax quadricarinatus, assembly GCF_026875155.1. NCBI lineage: Eukaryota > Metazoa > Arthropoda > Malacostraca > Decapoda > Parastacidae > Cherax > Cherax quadricarinatus. Next base: position 109,809,960 of record NC_069402.1, read on the forward strand.
ATCCAATCTTTCATCACCTAATCTTTTTGTTATCCTCATAACCTTACTCTTTCCTGTATTCACTTTTAATTTTCTTCTTTTGCACACCCTACCAAATTCATCCACCAATCTCTGCAACTTCTCTTCAGAATCTCCCAAGAGCACAGTGTCATCAGCAAAGAGCAACTGTGACAACTCCCACTTTATGTGTGATTCTTTATCTTTTAACTCCACGCCTCTTGCCAAGACCCTCGCATTTACTTCTCTTATAACCCCATCTATAAATATATTAAACAACCACAGTGACATCACAAAATCCTTGTCTAAGGCCTACTTTTCTGGGAAATAATTTCCCTCTTTCCTACATACTCTAACTTGAGCCTCACTATCCTCGTAAAAAAATCTTCACTGCTTTCAGTAACCTACCTCCTACACCATACACCTGCAACATCTGCCACATTGCCCCCCTATCCACCCTGTCATACACCTTTTCCAAATCCATAAATGCCACAAAGACCTCTTTAGCCTTATCTAAATACTGTTCACTTATATGTTTCACTGTAAACACCTGGTCCACACACCCCCTACCTTTCCTAAAGCCTCCTTGTTCATCAGCTATCCTATTCTCCGTCTTACTCTTAATTCTTTCAATAATAACTCTACCATACACTTTACCAGGTATACTCAACAGACTTATCCCCCTATAATTTTTGCACTCTCTTTTGTCCCCTTTGCCTTTATACAAAGGAACTATACATGCTCTCTGCCAATCCCTAGGTACCTTACCCTCTTCCATGCATTATTAAATAATTGCACCAACCATTCCAAAACTATATCAGGCTCTGATCCACCAGGAGGCCTGGTCACAGACCGGGCCGCGGGGGCGTTGACCCCCGGAACTCTCTCCAGGTAAACTCCACCTGCTTTTAACATTTCTATCTTTATCCCATCAATCCCGGCTGCCTTACCCCCTTTCATTTTACCTACTTCCTCACGAACTTCCCCCACACTCACAACTGGCTCTTCCTCACTCCTACAAGCTGTTATTCCTCCTTGCCCTATACACGAAATCACAGCTTCCCTATCTTCATCAACATTTAACAATTCCTCAAAATATTCCATCCATCTTCCCAATACCTCTAACTCTCCATTTAATAACTCTCCTCTCCTATTTTTAACTGACAAATCCATTTGTTCTCTAGGCTTCCTTAACTTGTTGATCTCACTCCAAAACTTTTTCTTATTTTCAAACAAAATTGTTGATAACATCTCACCCACTCTCTCATTTGCTCTCTTTTTACATTGCTTCACCACTCTCTTAAACCTCTCTCTTTTTCTCCATATACTCTTCCCTCCTTGCATCACTTCTACTTTGTAAAAACTTCTCATATGCTAACTTGTTCTCCCTTACTACTCTCTTTACATCATCCACCAATCACTCCTCTTCCCTCCCGCACCCACTTTCAGTATTACTATATTCATTTGGGGGCTGAAGAGAGCTAGTCATTTTGGGGGGCTGAAGCCTCACAAGCAGCTGCCAATGGGAAAAACACTTAAAGTTTAATGAAACTAATTTGCTACTGTACAAGAACTTAATTACATACCTAAAAATGTAAGATTGTATCATATATTGTACTACCTCATATTAATAACAGAGTGAAAAAATTGACTCTTAGTATTCTACCACTCTTCACCTGAAATGCCTCGGTATGATAGTGCCTTTCTTTGCTCTAATCATATTTTTTTTTTCAACAAGTTGGCCATCTCCCACCGGGGCAGGGTGACCAAAAAGAAAGAAAATCCCCAAAAGGAAAAACTTTCATCATTCAACACTTTCACCTCACTTATACATAATCACTGTTCTTGCAGAGGCACCCAGAAGCATATACGTATAAAGATATATAAAATATCCCTCCAAACTGCCAATATCCAAACCCCTCCCTTAAAGTGTGGGCATTGTACTTCTCATTTCCAGTACTCAAGTCTGGCTATATAAAAATAACCAGTTTCCCTGAATCCCTTCACTAAATATTACCCTGCTCACACTCCAACAGCTCGTCACGTCCCAAAAACCATTCGTCTCCATTCACTACTATATAACACGCTCACGCACGCTTGCTGGAAGTCCAAGCCACTCTCCCACAAAACCTCCTTTACCCCCTCTCTCCAACCTTTTCGAGGACGACCCCTACCTTGTCTTCCTTTCTCTACAGATTTATATGCTCTCCATGTCATTCTACTTTGATCCATTCTCTCTAAATGACCAAATTACCTCAACAATCCCTCTTCAGCCCTCTGAATAATACTTTTATTAACTCCCCATTTTCTCCTAATTTCCACACTCCAAAATTTCTGCATAATATTTACACCACACATTGCCCTTAGACAGGACATATCCACTGCCTCCAACCACCTCCTCACTGCAGCATTTACAAACCAATCTTCACACCCATATAAGAGTGTTGGTACCACTATATTTTTGTACATTCCCTTCTTTGCCTCCATAGATAACATTTTTTGTGTCCACATATACCTCAACACACCACTGACCTTCTTTCATTCATCAGTTCTATGGTTAAACTAATCCTTAATTAAACCCATCCGCTGACAGGTCAATTCTCAAATATCTAAAAACATTCACTTCTTCCATATTCCCTCTCTCCAATGTGATATTCAATTTCTCGTTATCTAAATAATTTGATACCCTCATCACCTTATCTATGTTCACTTTCAACTTTCTACCTTTACACACCCTCTCAAACTCGTCCACTAACCTTTGTAACTTTTCTTAAGAATCTCCCATCAGCACCATATCATCAGCAAAAAGTAACTGTGTTAACTCCCATTTTATATTTGATTCCCCATAATTTAATCCCAACCTTCTCCCCAACACCCTAGCATTTACTTCTTTTACAGCCCCATCTATACATATATTAACCCTTAAACTGTCCAAACATAGATCTACGTTCACATGTGTAGTGCTCCAAAAGCAGATATACGTTTTTTTACATATTTTTAAATATAAAAAAATGTAGATCAAAGTTTTTTTTACACGTTTTTGAGTGTAAAAAAAAAAAAAAAATATACGTTTTTTTACATCCTTCCAAATGTTGAAAAATGTAGATCTATGTTTGGACAGTTTAATGGTTAAACAACCATGGTGACATTACACATCTAAGACCTACTTTTACCGGGCAGTAACCTCCCTCTCTTTTACACATCCTAACCTGAGCCTCACTATCCTCGTAAAAACTCTTTACAGCATTTAGTAACTTACTAACTTTGAACATCTGCCACATTGCTCTCTATCCACTCTATCATATGCCTTTTCTAAATCCATAAATGCAATGAAAACTTCCCTACCTTTATCTAATACTGTTCACATATATGCTTCAATGTAAACACTTGATCTACACATCCCCTACCCGCTCCAAAGCCTCCTTGTTCATCTGCAATCCTACTCTCTGTCTTACCTCTAATACTTTCAATAATAACCCTACCATACACTTTTCCTGGTATTATCAGTAAACTTGTTCCCCTATAATTTTTACAATCTCTCTTGTCCCCCTTCTCTTTACATAAAGGAACTATATATACTCTCTGCCAATCCCTAGGTACCCTCCCCTCTTTCATACAATTATTAAACAAAAATACCAACTACTCCAACATTATATCCCCCTCACTATATCGAGCTGCTTTACCCCCTTTCATTCTACATAATGCCTCATGCACCTTCCCTACACTCATATCCTAGACTTCTTCACTCCTATAAGATGTTATAACTCCCTGGCCAGTGCATGAAATTACCACCTTCCTTTCTTCATCAGCATTTAAAAGTTCTTCGAAGTATTCCCACCATCTACCCAATACCTCCAGCTCCCCATCTACTAACTCCCCTACTCTGTTTTTAACTGACAAATCCATTCATTCCGTAGGCTTTCTTAACTTGTTTACCTCACTCCAAAATTTGTTCTTATTTTCATCAAAATTTCTTGACAGTGCCTTTCCCACTCTATCATCTGCTCTTTTTTTGCACTCTCTTCACCTTTCTTTTACCCTCCATATACTCTGCTCTTCTTATAACACTTCTGCTTTGTAAAAACCTCTCATAACCTACCTTTTTCTCTTTTATCACACCCTTTACTTCATCATTCCACCAATCATTCCTCTTTCTCTCCTGCACCCACCCTCCTATAGCCACAAACTTCTGCCCCATATTCTAATACTGCATTTTGAAAACTATTCCAACCCTCTTCAACCTCCCCTCCTTCACTACTCATACATGCACTAGCCCACCTTTCTGCCAATACGTAGTTGCTTACATCTCACCCTAACCTCCTCCTCCCTTAGCTTATAAACTTTCACCTCTCTCTAACATGTTATTGCCATTTTCCTTTTGCTCCATCAAACCCCTTACTCTAACTGTAGCTACAACTAAGTAATGATCCAATATATCAGTTGCCCCTCTATAACATGTATATCCTGAAGCCTACCCATCAACCTTTTATCCACCAATACATAATCTAACAAACTACTTTCATTACGTGCAATATCATATCTTGTATACTTATTTATCCTCTTTTTCATAAAATATGTATTACTTATTACCAAATATCTTTCGACACATAGCTCAATTAAAGGCTCCCCATTTTCATTTACCCCTGGCACCCCAAATTTACCTACTACTCCCTCCACAACATTTGAACCCACTTTAGCATGGAAATCCCCAACCACAAGTACTCTCACACTTGGGTCAAAACTCCCCACTCACTCACTCAACATTTCCCAAAATCTCTCTCTCTCTGCTCTACACTTCTTTCTTCTCCAGGTATATAAATGCTTACTAAAACCCACTTTTCACATCTAACCCTCATTTTACTCCACATAATCATTGAATACATTCATATTCCCTCTTTTCCTGTCATAACCTATCCTTCAACATTACTGCTTCTCCTTTCTTGGCTCTAACTCTATTTGAAACCCCTGACCTAATCCCATTTATTTCTCCTCATTGAAACTCTCCCAACCCCTTCAGCTTTGTTTCACTTAAAGCCAGGACATCCAGCTTCTTCTCATCCATAACATCCACAATCATCTCTTTCTTATCATTCGCACAACATCCATGCACATTCAAACATCCTATTATGACAGTTTTCTTTTTCTTTTTAGTAGGCTATATGGGAAAAAGGGTTACTAGCCCATTGTTCCCGGCATTTTAGTTGACTTTTAAAAACACGCATGGCTTATAGAGGAAAGATTCTTATTCCACTTTCCCATGGATATATAAAAGAAAAAACAATAAGAATAAGAGCTATTATCCCTTCCAGGGTCGGCAGGCCCTCTCCTAAACTTGTTCTCAGGGTCGGAAATTCTTGATAAAAAAAAAACATTTTTCTTATGAAATGATAGAGAATCTTTTCCCGATCATAATGACACCGAAAACATAAAATTTGATGGAAAAACTTATGAAATTATGCTCTCGCAAAGTTGGTGGTCTTGATGATGTTTACGCATCGGCGATTTTGCCCACTTTGAGCCCTAGTTTAGGCCAATTCCCATGTACCAGTCGACAAAAATCATAACTATTTCGCTAGAACTCCGTTTTTTCTATTGAATGAGTACAAGAAACCACCCATTTACCAATTTCAACTATCCAATAAAGTGGTCAGAAATTGGCAATTTTGCCAATTTCACACAAATTTCAAAAAATGCCAATTTCCAAACAGGGTCCAGAACAAACAAGACAAACATTTCTGGCACTAAAATAACATTTCCTCTGTTCATTAGTCATGTCCCCAGGCCTCTGTTACATTTCTTTTGCTTTCCACTTTGAATTTCTATCCTCACAAAATAATACAAGATTTACTGTTATGCAGACTACTGCATTAGTGTAGAAATGGTATAAATAATATCAACGCACTTGTGGAAGAATATTAGACTCACCAGTTTGACGTGTATTGGACGCATGGCTTGATTTATTTGCTTTTGAACTTTCACAAAAATTAAACATTTCTGCTACTTTGAGCTCAATTTCAAGGTACTTTTCATTGTGAAACCAATAAAAGTCATCTCAATTTCCGTAATATGCCTTCCATTCTATAAAAAGAGACCAGGAAAACTAGAGTACAACCATAAATAGCATACGAAAATACACTGCAAATTCCCTGTTTTTACCAAAAACACAAAGTTTTCTTTTTTTTTCTCATTATGCACTGCTTGCTGCAAGATTTTTATACTGCACACACTGACCACATAGACCCATTCTTTCATATGTAAGCCTACCAGCTTTCTCTCGCTAGATTTGAAGGCATTAGAATTTATGCGTTCTAGTACGGCACCAACCCTGGCATGCAAGCCGTACTAGTACGGCACCAACCCTGGCATGCAAGCCATACTAGTACAGCACCAACCCTGAAAGGGTTAAGATAAAATCAAAGAAAACTCAGGTGAGTGTGTATACATAAACATGTACATTAATGTGTAGTGTGATCTAAGTGAAAAGTAAAGTAGAAAGACGTACCTGAAATTTTTGCTTTTATAGACAGAAAAAAGAAAACCAGGCCCAACCCAAATCATGAAAAACAATTACAGGTTTTTTGTTTGCATTTAACATGGCAACAGAAAGTACCTCCCCAAAAGGTTTTCTGTCTCCCAATCTACTACTACTACAAACCAAAAATTTTATGATAAAACCCTAAGAAAGAAGGAACACTGCAACAGGTTTTCCTGGCCTATGCAAAGGCAGCCCCAAATTTCCTCCCACCGGCTTAACCAATCCTTTTACCTATGAGGCAGACATGTCACCAAAGGGGAAAAGCAGTGAAATTCCGCCCTATTAGCAAAAGCTAGTAAAGGTCCAACTTAAAACCCACCCCACTCACCCCCACGTATTTACCCCACCCTTTTTTTTAAAATTTTTAACACAACGTCTTAGCGTCTAACCCGAACCAGGAGATTTTTTCCACTCATCAAACAACTCAAATTCCCCAAACCAGTGCTTTCCTATATTTTTCCTGAACTAAATTTTTTCCCAAATTTTAAAAGGGCCATTGCCTGGGATTCTGCCCTTTTTTAGATATTTTTAACACCTATTTACATCCCCTTTATTTTTTTCCGTTTTCCTTTTATAAAACCTCAATCATACCCCCCCTAATTCTATGCCTTTCTAGAGGTGCGGGTTTCGGGGCCCTTTCATTCGTCCTCATAGGGAAATTTCTGATACATGGGATCAACTTTGCCCATCCTCCTCTGTACTTTTTCCAGTGCATTTTACCAACTGTAAAAACGGTGCCCCAAAACGGGCAGCTAATCTAAATGATTTTCAAAACCAAAAAGATAATAACGGGAAAAACCTGAGGACTTCCTTTAACTTATTTCAGATATTAAAAAAATTTTTTCTTCCCTATGAAGCCAAAGATTCTGTTGGCTTTATTGCGAACACTAATCACTTTTTCCCTTTGGGTTTTTGTTTACTATTTAACCAAACTCCTAAATCCTTTTCAAAAATCCTAATATTAAATCTACATTTTTTAGTTTATTTTGGGCAGGGTTTTTTTTTCCCTGTTAAACCATTTAAACTTTGCATTTGCTATTTTAAAACGGGCACTGCTACTTCCTGAAAACTGCATCATTAAATTTAAAATCACCCCGGGGAGTGCTCAATGCCCCTCATTAGAATAAATTGGAGGCCCCTATGGGGGTGTCATCAGAAAATTTTGCTTATGTTGCTTTTTATTCCCTAAACAAGGGTCGTTTATGGTAATTGTGAACAAAAAGGGCCCAACACTGACCCCTGCGGAACATCGTTTTGGTAAAGGCCCCCCTATTCTCTTTCCCCCCATTTATGCAAACTTTTCTGCTGCCTATTTGTCAACCATGCCTCCCCCCCCGAAAAAATTTCTCCTCCAAATTCCCTTTGGGGGCCCTTAACCCTTTTGGGGGTCCAGGGGCCAAAATTTCAAAGGGTGCACCAGGTCCAAAAATTTTTCAAAAAATAACTTATTTTTTTTCCCCCTATTTTGGGGTAACTTTTTCTTAAGGTAATAATACAAAACTTTAACAAATTTGACGGAAAATTGACAAAAATTATGCTCCGAAAATTTTTTGAATTTTCAAAAAATTTTTTTCATCGGCGTTTTTTGCCGACTTTAAACCCCAATTTGGGCCCATTTAAAAATTTTTCCCCAGTCAAACCAAATTCTTAGCTATTTTACTATTTTAACTTCAAATTCTATCAATTGGGCACAAGAAATCGCCAAGTAAAACTGTTTAACTACAAAATAGTGATCAGAATTGGAAATTTTTTGGCCCCTTTTAAATGAAAAGTTCAAAATACCCCAAATTTTTCAAAATGGGATCCAAATATAAAATCCCGGCATTCCTGGGCCCTAAAAAAACATTTCCTCGTTCATTAGTTTTTTGTTTCAGGTTTTAACAAATAAATTTTCCATTTTGATTTTTTTCAAAAAAAAGAATTTTTATTAAAACCCCCAAAAAACAGAAGTTTTACTGTTATGCAATTTTGTAATAATTGAAATAAAAAAATATCAGCACTTTTTGAGAACATATTTTGACCCATTTACCTGGAAATTGAATTAGACGTGTGAGGTCACTTTTTACTCTTGTTATCGGAAAATTTTTTAAACATTTCGCTACTTTGAGCTCATTTTTTTAAAGGGCCTTTTACCCCAAAATCAAAATCATTTTTTATTTCGGGTAATAAATCTTCCATTTTTATCAAAGAGCCCAAATAAATCGCAAATACCCCCTAAAAAAAAAAAAAAAAAAACATCCCAAATTTCGAGTTTTAAAAAAAAAAATACGGCCCTCAGTTTTTTTTCTCTAATTATAAACAAATTTGCTGCAGGATTTTTTTATGGGGCATCCAAACCAAAAAAAAGAAATTCTCCTTCAAAAAAGGGGCCCAAAATTTACTGCTTAAACTTATCAAGTAGCTGACAAATTAAACGTAGAAAAAAGGTTTTGGCCCTTTCCCAATTTAAAGCCGTAGATCAAAGGGCTGGCCCCTCAAGGGTTAATTTTTTCCCTCAAAAATTCCTTTTATGGGGAACTCTACAAAAGCCTAATTTGAATTTCCAAAAAACAAAATATC
>NC_069402.1:109826550-109829015 GCF_026875155.1 Cherax quadricarinatus
AAGTGCTATACTCTGCTTGAAAATGTGAGTAAACGTGATGACACAGTTTTGGGCTCTCTCTGAGACAGAGAGCTAGATGGACAGACAGGGAGCTTGACAGACAGACAAATAGACAGACAGAAATGTTTGTGTACCAGCAAAAAACAAAGGAGGCGATGGTCATGTAATATTTCCTTTAAACAGCTCTACCCTCGTTTACGCTCATCAAAGTCAGCTCTTATCAGATGTTATCTCCCCTTATCTTGTCACTGTCATGGGGTGGACTTTTTTTTTTTCTTGCTTAAAGGGAACAATATTATTACATCTTCTTCTTCTTTTTCCCTCCTCCTCCCCCTCCTCCCCCCTTTCTCCTCCTCCTCCCCTCTTCCTCCTTGCTTTTGGTCTCAAACTCCCCCAAAATCATGAAATTGATCTTCACTGACACTTCCATCTGTGTAGAGCATCACTTGGGAAGAGAAGAGTCCCAGATTTGGCTGGGAATCACATATTTCTTACCGCTAGACATGCTGAAAAAGGACAACTGAAATGGCATTCCCACAATGCAACACTGGCTCCCCGATTTTTTTTATATGGTGCACATGACCATGGAGACCCATTCTCTACATGTGGGCCTACCAGCTTTCTCCTGCTTGATTTGAAGCTGCTAGAATTTAGCGTATTAAATAGTCAGAAAATTGGTCGTAAGACGAATTTATAAAGTCGGAAACAGTCAAAGGGTTAAAATATTTCATATTTTATATATTTCTCTGAAATTTTACTTATGTATACCTGTACCTAAAAACTTACATACTGTGCCGGCGCGCAGGTACACATTAAAAAACAGTAAGAGTGTCTTAATGTCTCCAGATGTCATATTTGTAAGATGATAATAATCATCGAGTCTCATTAAATGTCGTATATTACATTAATATACTTTTTTTTCATTATCCATCTATGATATTTTTCAAAATTATATAATAAACACGATACATAACATATAAAAATGGGTAAATACACCCCACAATAAACAAATAAACATAAATATGAATGTGGTAGCAGATAACTTGTACAAGTAACGGCAAAAATAACATTTTCTCTAGTCTAACATAAAGAAAATGTTTTCGGGGGGTAACTGCAAAAATTTTCCTTTCGTATGTAAGTTTTTGGGTATACACAAATACAGTTAAAAAGATTATAACATGCGCATATGTTGGAACCTAGGAAACCCCAAAAAAAGTCGGTGACTTTTTTTCCATTCCCTTTCATCAGAGCCCCATTTCTTCTAAAATGGGTTACTTGGAAAATGGGGTTTTTCTTCTTTATTTTTTTACTGTATCAAGTAAGAAAATTTGTACACAATGAAAACTTGTCCAAAAACCAGCATGTACATTTTGTTTTTTTACAAAACTTCGTTCGCCTGGTTTTTTTACAAAATTTTGCGCTGTCCTCTTTTGTCCCATTCTCTCTTCCTCTCTCTTTTTTTTTTATCTTTTTTACTCACTTGGGACCTACATTAAGATACAAATTTTTAAGGTAAGTAATGAGTGAACTGTTTGCTTTTTTATCGCTCCCCGGATGCTTAAAAAAATAAAATATATGTGTGGGTGGAATGGCCTGGTGGGGTTGCCGGTGACTCCCATAAAACCCACTTTTGTTTTTACAATAAATACTACTCATCTCCCCCTAGAAAAAGACTAAAAAATACTTTAAGGAAGTAATGAGAAAAATGGAAAGCATTTTATCGTTGGGTGTTAAATGTAACGAATTTTTGTGTGGTGGGGTGGCTGGTAGGTAGCCCGGGTGATCCATACATACCACATTTGTTTTTACAAAAATACTCTCCTTCCCCCCTATTTTAAAACTTAAATATTTTAAGGGAAGTAAAGGTGCAATATGTGTTATTGTACTTTTTTATTTTTTTTTTGATGCCTTTTCTATTGCTAACTTATTATGTTAAATTTAAATTGTTTTTATATTGTATGCATTTATAAGGAGAAAAAAGGGTGTTTTCCCCTTTACAGCGGTTTCCCCTTTACGGTGGTTTGCCGGAAACCCAACCCGCCCAAAAAGTGGGGCCCCTATATAATTTTCAAAAAAAAAAGTAACCCATTCAGCTGCTATTTGTGGGGAGTTTTGGGTATTTTTTGGACAATGACTCATTGTTTACTTTTGAACATCAGCAAAAATTGCTTTCCCCCCACTTTGAGCTCCATTTCCGGTTTTTTTTATAGAAACCAATCAAAAAACCCCTATTTCTATAAATGTTTTCCATTTTATCAAAAGGACCAAGAAAACAAGATAAACCATAAATACTATACAAAATGTCAAAAGTGGCACTTTAATTAAAAAAAAAAAAAAACGGTCGGGTTTTCTTTTTCTCATTTGCACTGTGCTCCCGGGTTTTTTTTTATGGTGCACCTGACCACACAGCCCATTCCTCCTGGGACCCACCAGCTTTCCCCGTTTAATTTTAACTGCTAGAATTT
>NC_069402.1:109829515-109854088 GCF_026875155.1 Cherax quadricarinatus
TTGTCATATTAGATGAAGTGAGATAGATAAATAAGCCATAGAGTTGATATTAGCGAAATTATTGAAGCACAGAATTCCACTGGAATGGATTAATTGCATTTCAGTTAATTTAAATGAGGAAAATTGACTCGGCAAACGAGCAAATTCAGTTGCGAGCAAGGTCATGGAACGGATTAAACTCGCAAGTAGAGGTTCCAATGTACAGTGGACCCCAGTTATCGGCTGTAATTCATTCCAGAAGGTTGGCTGATAACCGAAATGGCCGAAAACCTAGTTAATATTTCCCATTAGAATTAATGGAAATACAATTAATCAGTTCCAGACAAAAATATTCACAAAAATAATTTTTTTTAACAATTATGTAAGTATTACATAACTTTATTGAAGGCTAATACTGGTTTCTGGAAGATAGGGAAGAGGAAAGAGGGAGGAGTTAGTGTTTGGAAGGGGAATCCCGCTCCATAAAGACTTTAGGTAGCAAAGCCTTCTCTGGGGCTACTTCCCTTCTTTGTTTTTTAGTGCCACTAGGACCAGCTTGAGTCATTGGACCCCTTTCTCACAAAATAACTGTCCAGAGTGCTCTGTTTCTGGCATCTTTTTAAGATTTCCCTGAAGTGGGACAGGGTTTTGTCACTAAACATGTTTCAGATATGGCTTGTTTCAGCTTTGTCAGGGTGGTATTTCTCTACAACATCTTGCACCCTAGTCCACATTGCGCACACCTCTTTAATCTCTGAGGAAGGCACCTCCTTCACTCTCTTCCTCCTCCTCTGAAGCAAGTTCCTCAGCTGCAGTCTGTTACTATTCCAGTTGAAGGTGTTGTAGCTCTTCAGTGGTTAGCTATTCCCTGTGGTCTTCCACCAACTCTTCCACATCCTCGCCACTCACCTCCAACCCCAGGGACTTCCCCAGTGTCACATTAGAGTCCACAGGCTCGGCAGTGTCAGGGTCAGGGTCAGCCTCAAACCCTTCAAAATCCCTAGCTTGGACACAATCTGCCCACAGTTTTTTCCAAGCAGAGTTCAAAGTCCTCGAAGTCACTCCGTCCCATAAGGCTTATGCAATGGAGGATAGTGAAGTGATTCCTCCAGAACTCTCTTAGGGTCATCTGAGTGTCTGAGGTCACTTCAAAGCACTTTTGAAACACTGCTTTGGTGTAGAGGTTTTTGAAGTTAGAAATGACCTGCTGGTCCATGGGCTGGAGGAGTGGTGTTAGTATGCAAGAACTTCACTTTTATAAAATTGAAGTCCCTAAACACTTGGTCTTCCAAGTCTGGAGGATGTGCAGGAACATTGTCCGGTACCAGGAGGCACGTGAGTAGCAATTTCTTTTCCAGGAGGTATTTTTTTCACACTTTGGCCAAACACATCATTAACCCATTCTTTGAAAATTTGCCTTGTGACCCATGCCTTATGATTAGCTTTCCACATCACACACAATCTATTCTTCATGACATTGTTTTTCTTGAAGACTCTGGGATTTTCTGAGTGATACACGAGTAAAGGCTTCACTTTGAAATCCTCACTAGCATTACCACACAACAAAAGAGTAAGCCTGTCTTTCATAGGCTTGTGCCCTGGCAGTGCCTTTTCCTCCTGGGTAATGTAGGTCCTGTTTGGCACTTTATTCCAAAACAGGCCTGTTTCGTCACAATTGAACACTTGTTGGGGTTTGAATCCTTCAGCCCCTATGTACCCCTGGAATTCCTGAAGAAATTTTCTAGCCGGTTCTTAAATCTATCAAACCATGCTTTGCTGGCCATCAGTTCACAAACTGCCGCACTTGTTCCAGGCATTTTCTTTGCAGGATCCTCATGCAACTGCTTTGCCTTCTCGCAAATAATCGACTCCGCAACACTGTCTCCTACTAATTCTTTTTCCTTAATCCACAATAATAATATCTTTTCTATCTCTTCCATTATTGGTAGTCTTTGTTTAGTTAGAAAAGTTACTCCTTTTGCAACATTAGCATCTTTGATTTGTTCTTTCTTTGCCAGGATGGATGTAATTGTGGATTTATTCTTGCTGTACATCCTAGCAAGTTCCACCACCTTCATACCACTCTCAAACTTTTCTGTCACTTCACGCTTAAATTCCATGGTGCTTCTCACTTTCTTTACCACAGGAACTTTCTTTGGAGCCATGGTTACTTACTTCACAGTTGCAATGCAAAAAAAAAAAACTAAAAACAATGGAAAACAAGCGAAATGTTTGGATGTATGACCAGAAACTTCCTCAGCCACCGAGAGACAAAGCCAAACTGATGCAAAAACGGCCCCAGCCAGCGGATGGACACGTCCCAAACGGCCGATAACTGAATTAACCGCTGATAACCGGGCGCCAAATAACTGGCTGATAACCGGGTGCCAAATAGCCGGCCGATAACCGAGTTGGCCGATAACAGAACTGACCAATAACCGAGGGTCCACTGTACAGTAGACCCTCGGTTATCAGCTGTAATCCATTCCAGAAGGTCAGCCGAAAACCGAAATAATATTTCCCATAAGAATTAATGTAACTACAATTAATCCGCTCTAGACAAAAATACTCTCAAAAAAATAATTTTTTGAACAATTATATAAATATTACATACCTTTATTGAAGGCTAATGCTGGCTTCTGGAAGAGAGGGAGGAATTTGTGTTTAGAAGGGGAATCCCCCTCCATAAAGACTTTAGGTAGCAAAGCCTTCTCTGGGGTTACTTACCTTCTTCGTCTTTTTATGCCACTAGGACCAGTTTGAGAGTCACTAGACCCATCTCACAAAATAGCTGTCCAGAGTGCTCTGTTTCTGGCATCTTTTTAAGATTTCTCTAAAGTTGGGCAGGGTTTTGTCACTAAACATGTTGCAGATATGGCTTGTTTCAGCTTTGTCAGGGTGGTACTTCTCAACAAAACTGCACAAATGTTCTTAATCAATGAAGACGGCACCTTCATTCCCTCATCCTCCTCTGAAGCAAGTTCCTCAGCTGCAGTCTGTTGCTGTTCGAGTTGAAATTCTTGCAGCTCTTCAGTGGTTAGCTCTTCCCTGTGGTCTTCCACCAACACTTACACATCCTTGCCACTCACCTCCAATCCCAGGGACTTTCCCAGTGCCACAATAGAGTTCACAGGGTCAGCAGGGTCAGGGTCAGCCTCAAACCCTTCAAAATCCCTCTCTTGGACACAATCTGCCCACAGTTTTCTCCAAGCAGAGTTCAAAGTCCTGGAGGTCACTCCCTCTCAAGCCTTACCTAAAAGGCTTATACAATGGAGGATAGTGAAGTGATTCCTCCAGAATTCTCTTAGGGTCATCTGAGTGTCCAAGGTCACTTCAAAGCACTTTTGAAACACTGCTTTGGTGTAGAGTTTTTTGAAGTTAGAAATGACCTGCTGGTCCATGGGCTGGAAGGGAGGAGTGGTGGTAGTTAGCAAGAACTTCACTTTAATAAAATTGAAGTCCCTAAACGCTTGGTCTTCCAAGTCTCGAGGATATGCATGAGCACTGTCCAGTACCAGGAGGCATTTGAGTGGCAATTTCTTTTCCAGGAGGTATTTTTTTCACACTTTGGCCAAACACATCATAAACCAACTTTTAGAAAAATTTGCCTTGTAATCCATGCCTTATGAATAGCTTTCCACATCACACACAGTCTATTCTATATGACATTGTTTTTCTTGAAAACACTGGGATTTTCTGAGTGATACATGAGTAAAGGCTTCACTCTGAAATCCTCACTAGCATTACCACACAACAAAAGAGTAAGCCTGTCTTTCATAGGCTTGTGTCCTGGCAGTGCCTTGTCCTCCTGGGTAATGTAGGTCCTGTTTGGCATTTTCTTCCAAAACAGGCCTGTTTCATTACAATTGAACACTTGTTGGAGTTCGAATCCTTCAGCCTTTACATAGTCCTGGAATTCATGAACATACTTTTCAGCCGCACATTTGTCAGAACTTGCATCCTCACCATGCCTTACAACACTGTATATGCCACTACGCTTCTTAAATCTATCAAACCATCCTTTGCTGGCCCTAAATTCACAAACTGCAGCACTTGTTCCAGGCATTTTCTTTGCAAGATCCTCTTGCAAGTGCCTTGCCTTCTCACAAATAATCGACTCCACAACACTGTCTCCCAATAATTCTTTTTCCTTAATCCACAATAATAATAACTTTTCCATCTCTTCAATTATTGGTGGCCTTTGTTTAGTTAGAAAAGTTACTCCTTTTGCAACATTAGTGTCCTTAATTTGTTCTTTCTTTGCCAGGATAGATGTAATTGTTGATTTATTCTTGTTGTACATCCTGGCAAGTTCCAGCACCCTCATACCACTCTCAAACTTTTCTGTCACTTCACGCTTAAATTCCATGATGTTTCTCACTTTCTTTACCACAGGAACTTTCTTTGGAGCCATGGTTACTTATTTCACAGTTGCACTGTAAAAATAACACAAAATTCAATTGGAAATAAACAAAATACTTGGATGTATGAGCAGAAGCTTCCTCAGCCACCGAGAGAGACAGCCGAACTGACACACAATCGGCCCCAGCCGGCGGACGGACATGTCCCAAATGGTCAATCACTGAATTAACGGCTGATAACCGTGCACCGAAAAACCGGCCAATCACCGAATTGGCCGATAACAGTCCAGGGTCCACTGTGTGCGTGTGCGTACGTGCGTGCGTGCATACGCATACATACATATATACATACATACATACATACATGCATATATACACACTCACATATATAAAGTCACTGGACACTTCTGAGAACTGCTACAGCTTCTGTAATCTTGTAGTTTTTGTATGGGGGTGGACTTGTAAATATGCTGAGTCACCAGCATAATTAGTGTCACAGTGACAAATTACACCATCACTCACCACCCTCACTGCCTGTCAACACACATCCCTTCCTCCCCACCCCACCAACCAACACGGAAATAAGTCACTGTCTGAATTTTTTGGGTTATCCTAGGTTGATGGTCTCCTTACTTCCTACCTTCCTCCTTTCCCTCCTCCCTTCCTTCTTCCTTCCTTCATTCTTCCTTCCTTCATTCTTCCTTCCTTCCTTTCTACCTTCCTTCCTTTCTACCTTCCTTCCTTTCTACCTTCCTTCCTTCTGGCTTCCAAGGCAAACTCCTCAACACCATGAAATTCATTTTCACTGACATTTCCCTCTGTGTTTGAACTGTCACTTGGGAACAAAAGAGCCCCAATTAGCCGAGGAGTGAGGAGTTTCTTAGCGTTAGACATGGTGAACAAGGTGTAGTAAAATGGCTTTCCCACAATGCACCACTGGGTCCCTGATTTTTTTCTTGCTGCACACACTGAGCACGCAGACCAGTTCTCTCACATCTAGGCCTACCAGCCTTTTCCCGCTTGATTTGAGGACGCTAGAATTTATACATGCTAGTACATCACCAACACTGGTGTGTAAGATATACTAGTACTCAAAAACCCTTAAAAGGTTAGCCTTTTGACTGTTTCGGTCATATATATACGTGTTATGAGGTACAGTGTTTGATGTATATATACTCATAAATTCTAGCAGCTTCAAATCAAGCAGGAGAAAGCTGGTAGGTCCACATGTGAGGGAATGGGTCTGTGTGGTCAGTGTGCACCATATAAAAAAAATCCTGGAGCATGCAGTGCATAATGAGAAAAAGAAAACTCCGACCGTTTTTTTTTTTTTTTTAATTAAAGTGCCGACTTTGTGATCTATTTTCGTATAGTATTTATGG
This sequence comes from Cherax quadricarinatus, assembly GCF_026875155.1. Classification (NCBI taxonomy): domain Eukaryota; kingdom Metazoa; phylum Arthropoda; class Malacostraca; order Decapoda; family Parastacidae; genus Cherax; species Cherax quadricarinatus. The sequence goes on from NC_069402.1 coordinate 109,835,238, forward strand.
TTATATTCTTGTTTTCTTGGTCTCATTTGATAGAATGGAAAACATATTATAGAAATAGAGGTGATTTTGATTGGTCTTACTATAAAAAAAACCTGGAAATGGAGCTCAAAGTAGGGGAAGCAATTTTTGCTGATGTTCAAAAGTAAACAATGATGTCATTGTCCAATAAATATCCAACTAGCCATTCTAATATGCAGTCATGAATGGGTTGACATTATTTGTACAATTATAGTAGGGCCCCACTTATAGGGCAGGTTAGGTTCCAGGCTACCACCGTAAAGTGGAAACCGCTGTAAAGTGGAACACCCTTTTTTTCTCCTTATAAATGCATACAAATACTAGATAACAAGTTTACATTAACATATATTAAGTTAGCAATAGAACTAGGCATCAAAAAACAATAAAAAAGTACAATACACACATATTGCACTCATTACTTACCTTAAAATATTTATAGTCTTAACCTAGGGTGAGATGAGTAGTATTTATTGTAAGAAATCAAATGTGGTATGTATGGTAGTCAGCCGGGCTACCATACCAGGCCACCCCACCTACACATAATATTCTGTTACATTTAAGCATCCCAGAGCGATAAAATGCATATCCAGTTTACTCATTACTTACCTTAAAGTATTTGTAGTCTTAATCTAGGGTGAGATGAGTAGTATTTATTGTAAGAAATCAAATGTGGTATGTATGGTAGTCAGCCGGGCTACCTTACCAGGCCATTCCACCCACACATATATTCTATGATATTTAAGCATCCGAGAGCGATAAAATGCATATACAGTTCACTCATTACTTACCTTAAAATATTTGTAGTCTTAATGTAGGGTCACAGGTGAGTAAATGAGATAAAACGAATAAATGAGAGAGAGAGAGAGAGAATGAGTACATGAGAGAGGACAGGCGCAGAGTTATGTAAACAAACCAGGCGAACGTAAGTTTTGTAAACAAACAAAGTGTACATGTCTGGTTTGTGTACAAGTTACATTGTGTACAAATTGTCTCTACATTGATACAGTAGAATAAATAAAGAAGAACACTCCCATTCTCAAGTAACACCAGTTTTAGAAGAAATGGCGCTCTGAGTGAAGGCAATGGAAATAAGTCACTCTGACTTTTTTGGGTTATCCTAGGTTCTCTACACATATGCTGCTATGTATGATAATCTTTGTAACTGTATTTGTGTATACCTGAATAAACTTACATACGAAAGGAATAATTTTCTGCAGTTACCCCCTGTAACACATTTTCTCTTATGTTAGACTAGAGAAAATGTTATTTTTGCCGTTACTTGTACAAGTTATCTGGCTACCACATCTCATATTTATGTTTATTTGTTCTATTGTGGGGTGTATTTATCATTTTTATATGTTATGTATCGTGTTTATTATATAATTTTGAAAAAATATCATAGATGGATTAATGAAAATAAGTATATTAATGTAATATACGACATTTAATGAGACTCGATGATTATTATCATCATTACTAATATGACATCTGGAGACATAAGACACTCTTACTGATTTTAATGTGTACCTGCGCGCCGGCACAGTATGTAAGTTTATTTAGGTACAGGTATACATAAGTATAATTATCAGAGTATATATAAAATATGAAATAACTTTTAACCCTTTGACTGTTTCCGACGTATAAATACGTCTTACGAGCCAATGTTTCTGACGTATTTAATACGCATAAATTCTAGCAGCTTCAAATCAAGCAGGAGAAAGCTGGTAGGCCCACATGTGAGAGAATGGGTCTCCATGGTCAGTGTGCACCATATAAAAAAAATCGGGGAGCCAGTGTTGCATTGTGGGAATGCCATTTCAGTTGTCCTTTTTCAGCATGTCTAGCGGTAAGAAATATGTGATTCCCCAGCAAATCTGGGACTCTTCTCTTCCCAAGTGATGCTCTAACACAGATGGAAGTGTCAGTGAAGATCAATTTCATGATTTGGAGGAGTTTGAGACCAAAAGCAATGGAGGAAGAGGAGGAGGAGGAGGAGAAGAGGAGGAGGAGGAGGAGGAGGAGGAAGAAGAAGAAGAAGATGTAATAATATTGTTCCCTTGAAGCAAGAAAAAAAAAAATCCACCCCATGACAGTGACAAGATAAGGGGAGATAACATCTGATAAGAGCTGACTTTGATGAGCGTAAACGAGGGTAGAGCTGATAAGGAAATATTACATGACCATCGCCCTCCCTTTGTTTTTGCTGGTACACAAACATTTCTGTCTGTCTATTTGTCTGTCTGTCAAGCTCCCTGTCTGTCCATCTAGCTCTCTGTCTCAGAGAGAGCCACAAGACTGTGTCATCACGTTTACTCACATCTTCAAGCAGAGTATAGCACTTTGTCTGGATTTCTTGGGTTATCCTAGGTAATTTACACTATGTATACTTGTATTTATGTGTACCTGTGAGACAGAGATAGGCAGACAGATAGAAAGAGAGACAGATTGAAAGATATAGAATGAGGGAGAAAGATAATTAGATAGAATGGAGGAGGGGAAGCAGCATCCGACCCCATTGTTTTGACAGGCGGGAGGGGAAGTGAGTAATGAGACAATATGTCACTTTGACAGCTGCTGACTTCTGACTCAAAACAATTATAAGCCACACACTCGCACACAAGACGAGGAGGAGGAGGAGGATTATGATTATGATGATTATTATGATGATGATTATTATGATGATGATTATGATGATGATTATGATGATCATGATTATGATGATGATGATTATGATTATGATGATTATTATGATGATTATGATTATGATTATGATGATGATGATGTTTGTTTGTTTTTGTAAACAATACGTATATTGATAATTATGTTTGTGTGCTTATTGTGTTGTATACAACGAGTGTATATATGTACATTGCACCTTACTTTGGTCTCACAGACCACATAAGTTATGTGAAAAAATAAAATAGTGAAAAAAAAACAAAAAAACCTTCAATTACAAGTACAGTAAAACTAAAGTTTACCGGGTGAGCGGCAGTCGCCGCTGTTACCATACGCGGCTCATTTTCTGCAAACTTCACGGCTCTATATCTCGGTAAGTACCGATGGCAAAAATTTTTTTTTTGGACTAAAACACTCAGAAAAATAATCTTAACATTTTCATAAGAAAAAATATTTTTTTTTTTTTTTTTTTTTTGAATATTTGGCGACATAGAATGAGTTTCAGAGAGGGGCCTGAAACAGTCAAAGGGTTAAAAACACTTGAAATTTTGTTGTTTCCAGACATAATGGAGAGACTTAGTGCTTGGATCTCACAGAGAATGTAAACAAACCGGGTGGGGCGCGGTGACCGTATTAGAAAGTCGGGTGGGGGGAGCTGTATAGCGAGTTTTGGTCATAATTTGAAATGACCATATTAGCGGAATGCCGTAAAGCAAAATGCCGTAATGTGGGGCCCTACTGTATTGCAGTAGTCAGCATAACAGTAAATCTTCTATTTTTTGTTTAAATAAAAATTCAAAATAGAAAGGAAGAGGAATATCAGAGGGGCCTAGAGATGTGACTGATGAACAAAGAAAATTTTATTTTAGAGCCAGGAATGTCTGCATTGTTCATGCTGGACCTTATTTTGAAATGGTCATATTTTTTAATTTTCGTGAAATTGGCCAAATTGCAAATTTCTGACCACGTTATTGGGTAGTTGAAATTGGTAAATGGGCAGTTTCTTGTACTCATTCGATAGAAAAAAAACAAAGTTCTAAAGAAATAGCTGTGTTTGGTCGACAGGAACAATGGAATTAGCTGAAAATAGGGCTCAAAGTGGGCGAAATCGCCAATTTGTAAATATCGCCGAGGTCGCTAACTTTGTGAGAGTGTAATTCTGTTAGTTTTCCATCAAATTTCATTTTTTTGGTGTCATTACAATTGAGAAAAGACTATCATTTCATAAGTTTTTTTTTTTGTGACACCAGGAGACAACTCAGGATTGGGGGTTGCAACAGTCAAGGGATTAAAGCTCCTATATTGGAAGAGTATCTTAGGCAAACTTAGGGCTAACTTAAGATTTATTAGGCAATAGCTATATTAGGAATTTTATGTTTACAGTCATTTGGGTGAGTGTCAGTGTAAATTAGGGGGAATTACAGATAACAAGAGTAAGTCTGTCTCTCTCTCTCTCTCTCTTTTTTTTTTTTTTTTTTGTTTTTTTTTTTTTTTTTTTTTGTTTGTTTTTTTTTGTGGATGTGTTCATGATACAAAACAAGAGAATAGGTGGTTTTCACATAGCTGATAATGGGAGAGATGTTTTTTAATTGTAGTTTTGAAAATAGTGATTGAGTCTACAGGGAGTTCCGTATTTTATGCCCTTTTATGTACATCAGATTCATGTAGAGATTTAGCTAGACATGAGGAATGTCATAAAGACTTTTGTGTCTAGTATTGTGTCTATGGGTCCTGTTGCAACTCTCAAGAAAGTGTTTTAGTTCAAGGTTAATATTAGAATTAATGGTTCTGTAAATATAGGTAACACAGGAGTAGGTGTGAATGTTTTGTACAGTGAGTAAGTTTAGATCTTTGAAGAGTGGGGGGGGGGGAGTGTTGTCTAGCATTGGATAATTCTTACTGCAACTTTTTGTTGGTTTATTATTGGCTTTAGGTGGGTTGCTGCTGTTGATCCCTAGGCACAAATAGCATAGTTGAGGAAGGAATAGATGAGTGAATAGTATAGTGTGAGTAGGGCTGATCGTGGTGCATAGTAACATATCTTGGAGAGGATCCCAACTGTTTTGGATATTTTTTTTGTCATGTGTTGGATATGGGTGTTGAATTTCAGGTTGCTGTCATGGTGCAGGTCCAGGAATTTGCCCTCATTATGTTTAGCAATAAGAGTGTTGTCAATCATACTGTTCAGCTGGTCATCAGCTGTTCTGCTCCCAAACATAATGTAGAAGGTTTTGTCAATATTAAGTGTAAGTTTATTAGCAGTCAGCCAGGTCGGTATTTTTACTAGCTCTTCGTTAACAGTAGCGTTGAGTGAGGCAAGATTAGGGTGGGAGATGATGTAAGTCATGTTGAAATACATTAGGAAGATCATTGATGCATAGGAGGAAGAGCAGGGGACCAAGGATACTTCCCTGTGGTACTCCAGTATCCATTGGTTTCACTGATGAGGTTGTGTCCTTAATAGAGATGTATTGATGTCTGTTAGTAAGGTAGGATTTGAAATATGTAAGTGCATGGCCTCTTATACCATAATAGCATTCTTTGTCATTATTTTCATTTTCCTAGAGGTGGGAAGTTCATTGCTTGCACTTTGAAGGAGGGATATTGGCTGTTTGGAATGAGATCTAAACTGTTGTATCTGAGCACTTCTGCAAAGACAGTAATTTTGTGTGTATGATTGTATTAGTGCTGAATAATGATGCATGTGTTTGTTTTTTGGGTCACCCTTCCTTGGTGATAGACAGCCAACTTGTTAAAAAAAAAAGAAGATTAATTGTGAAGGATGTTCATAACCTTATTTTTATTCTTTATTAGCACTAAAATTGTAATATTTTGTGAAAATATTTTTTATCTGTTTCTCTAATTGGAATATTATCAACAGGGTCATTGGGACGGCAGATGATAGAGGTTGACGAGGCAGAAGTGCTTGGTGTGCTTGTGAAAGGCCTAAAGGAGATAAAAGGCAAAAACTGTCATAGTATTCCTCGCTTACCACTTTTGCTGGCCCTCTCAGACTATCTTAATAAGTACTTTGAGTGCACATCTGAAGCATTTCCTCCCCATCAGTAAGTAATGTACTCTGAAGGTTGATTACAAAATAGTGAATATCCAGTTGATTTAACTCTGTTGACTATATATTCTTGATAAAGATCACTGACCTCAGTATGCTGAGGTCAGTGGTCATGTGTGGTCATACCTGTCCTAAGCTGTCTGGGATTAGCATGGGGTGTTACCTAGCTCCATGGCTTGTTGTAGTGTTTTAAAATCTCAGGTTAAAGTGTTGAAGAAGAAGATTCTACTTCTTCAGGGGGAAAATAGGAGGATGAAGCTTTGTCTAGATGGGTTTGAGAGTGTGTGGGGGATGGTGGTAGCTGGTGAGGAGGAAAAAGCTACCAGCAGTGATTTGGAGAGTGACAGCTGCTTTAAGTTTCAAGTGATTCACAATTCAGGAAAAAGGATGATAAAGAAGGTTAATAGAGAAGACATGAAGGTAAGAAATCGATTCTCTGTTCTCCAGGACGAGTGTACTTCAGTGGTTAGATTCTCAGGTAAGATATATGGACCTTGCTTATTGTAACAGAGATAGAAAAGTCAAACAGAGGGTGTGTCTCCCAGAAGCTGGTGTTGGTGACATAGTCAGCAGGTTGGATAATATTATGTCAGGCAATGGGAACAAGCTCATTATCTGTCTTAGTGCTGGTGGAAATGACACTGGGAAAGGCAGGAGACAGGAGCTGCTGGATAAGTATAGGTCAGCCATAGTTGTAGTCAGGTCTAAGGAAGGGATCCCAATCATATGGAGCATCTTGCCTAGAAGGAAAGTGGGCAATATATGGATGTCTAGGGCAGTTGGTATAAATTGCAGGCTAGACAAGTACTGCAAGGAACTTGCAGTCCCATTCATTGATAACTGGGACATATTCTATGGCAAGCATGATACGTATGCAAGGGATGGGGTTCATCTCTCTGGGGCTGGAGTGGTTGCATTAGCCAATTCAATTGAAAGGGTCATTGATGACTTCTCTAGGACTTTAAACTGATAGATTATAGAGGTATGGGTGTCTGTGGGAAACAATCACACCGCAGTACTAGGGTTGAAAAGAGCAGATATAACCAGGATACCTCAGGGTTGTATTAAAAAGACAATATTCAAAATAAAGTTGCTAGTAAAGGCAAATCAATTGATCAACAAACAGAGAGAGAGAGTAGAGGGCAACGAGTGACTAGCTCCCTTAAGGTTTACTATACAAATAGTAGGAGTCTAAGAAATAAGATAGATGAGCTAAGATTACTTGAAAGTGCAGGTAATATAGATATTATTGCTATAACAGAAACCTGGTTCAACTTGAAAGATAGAGAAATGCCTTCTGAATGCAACATACAGGGTTATAAACTATTCCATACTGATTAGGTCAACAGGAAGGCTGGTGGAGTGGCAATGTATGTCAGAGATAATTTAAATTGTTGTGTTAGACAAGATATAAGATTAGAAACATCGGACACAGAGTCTTTTTGGCTACAGTTTCTCGATAGAGAGTGCAGTAAGCTGCTATGGGACGAAATTCATAAGGCATCTAGATATGAAAATGTTGTGTTAATGGGAGATTTTAACTTTAGACAAATTGATTGGAACAGTGTGACAGGAAATCTTGAGTCTAGTGACTTTCTTGATATGGTTCAGGATTGTTTTTTAAAACAGTTTGTGACAGAACCAACTAGACGAAACAATCTATTTGACTTGGTTCTTGCCAACAAAGAATCACTAGTTAACCCTTTGAAGGTCGACAGGCCCTCTTAGAAACTCGTTCTCAGGGTCAGCCAAATTTAAAAAAAAAAAAAAAAAAAAAAATTCTTAAGAAAAGATAGAGAATCTTTTCCCGATCATAATGACACCAAAATTATGAGATTTGATGGAAAACTTACGGAATTATGCTCTCGTGAAGTTAGCGGTCTCGGCGATGTTTACGCATCGGCGATTTTGCCCACTTTGAGCCCCATTTTCGGCTAATTCCACTGTACTAGTCGACAAAAAACATGAATATTTCGCTAGAACTACATTTTTTCTATTGAATGAGTGCAAGAAAGCACCCATTTACCATTTTCAACTATCCAGTACAGTGGTCAGAATTTAGCAATTTTGCCAGTTTCACACAAATTCAAAAAATGCCAATTTCCGAATAGGGTTCAGAACAAGCAAGAAATATATTCCTGGCAATAAAATGACATTTCCTCTGTTCATTAGTCACGTCTCAAGGCCCCTCTTACATTCTTTTGCTTTCCACTTTGAATTTTTATTCTCACGAAAAATAGAAGATTTACTGTTATGCAGATTACTGCATTAGTGTAAAAAATTGTATAAATCATATTGGCGCACTTGCAAAAGAATGTTAGACTCACCAGTTGACATGTATTGGACGCTTGGCATGATTTGTTTACTTTTGAACTTTGGTAAAAATCGAACATTTCCGCTACTTTGAGCTCAATTTCAAGGTACTTTTCATTGTAAAACCAGTCAAAATCACCTCTATTTCTGTGATATGCCTTCCATTCTATAAAATGAGACCAAGAAAACTAGTATACAACAATAAATACCATACGAAAATACAGTGCAAAGTTGCTGTTTTATGCCAAAAAAACGGTCAAAGTTTTTTTTTTCTCATTATGCACTGTGTGCTGCAGGATTTTTTTTATACTGTGCACACTGACCACATAGACCCATTCTTTCATAAGGAGGCCTACCAGCCTTTTCCTGAGAGATTTGACGGCGCTAGAATTTATGCGTACTAGTACGTCAAAAACCCCTGCGCGTAAGACGTACTAGTACGGCCGAAACCCTTAAAGGGTAATCTTGTATTTATTGATGAGCTAGGGAAAAGTGATCACAAATCACTTAGTTTCAATAAATCATGGCGTTACCTGGATAACTGCAATCAAATCTCTGTCCCAGACTTTTGCTTGGCTGACTTCATGGGACTGAAAAATTACCTGGGTGGGCTAAATTGGGATATCCTGATGATGGGTCAGGTAGATGGTCTTGGTTGCCAGTATGACATTTTTCAGAGCATAGTTCTAGCTCCCCAGACAACTTTTGTTCCAAGTAGGGAAATTAGATCTAACAAAAATGATCCCAAATAGATGAACAATAGATTAAAACATCTCATTGGTCAAAAGAGAGGCTTATACATGTATAGGCATATCAAAAGAGGGGAGGGGCAGTTAAGAAATCAGTATATTCAATTAAAGAGAGATATAAAAAAAGGAATAAGAAAAGCAAAAAGGGATTATGAGGCTAAGGTCACGAGGGATTCGAAGACTAACCCAAAAGGGTTCTTTCAGGTATACAGAAGTAAGATTAGGGACAAGACAGGCCCACTTTAGAATAACTCAGGTCAGATCACTGACAGTGATAAGGATATGTGTGAAATTTTTAATTCTTGCTTTCTCTCAGTTTTTACTCAGGAAGATACTAGCGAAATTCCAGAAATAATAGATTATGTAGAACAGGACGATAATAAACTATGCATGATTGCGGTAACTAGCGACATGTTCCTCAGACAAATAGAGAAATTAAAAGCTAACAAATCCTTAGGCCCAGATGAACTGTTTGCAAGGGTGTTAAAGGAATGTAAAGAGGAACTTAGCATACCTTTGGCTAATCTTTTCAACATATCAGTACAAACTGGCATAGTGCCTGACAAGTGGAAAATGGCAAATGTAATACCTATTTACAAGGCAGGTGACAAGTCCTTGGCTTTGAACTGTAGACCAATAAGCCTTACCTCCATAGTGGGAAACTTTATGGAATCAATAATTGCCGAAGCAATTCGTAGTCATCTCAAAAGGCACAAATTGATTACTGAATCTCATCACAGTTTTACAAAGAGGTGTTCCTGTCATGAATTTACTAACTTTCTTCACTAAGATACTTGAGGAGGTAGATCATGGTATTGATTATGATATTGTGTATATGGACTTCAGTAAGGCTTTTGATAGAGTTCCACATCAGAGGATATTGAGGAAACTTAACCCCTTGAGGGTCCATGCCGTAGATCTACGGCTTTACATTGAAGGTCCAAACCGTAGATCTACGTCATTAGCTCAGCTCACTCTGATAAGCTTTAAGCAGTAAATTTTGGCCTTGATATGAGAGAATACATTTATGTGGTATGTATGCACCACATAAAACAAATCCTGCAGCACATAGTGTATAATTAGAGAAAAAACTGAGACCGTATTTTTTTATTAAAACAGCGACTTTGCAGTGTTTTTTCATGTTTTTTATAGTTGTATTTGCGATTTATTGGTCTCATTTGATAGAATGGAAGATATATTACAGAAATAAAGATGATTTTGATTGGTGTAAATGGCTTAAAACTGAGCTCAAAGTAGCAGAAATGTTAAATTTTTGCCGATATTCAAGAGTAAACAAGTGACCTCACACGTCTAATACATGCCAGCTAGTGGGTCTAATATATGTTCTCAAATGTGCTGATATTATTTATACAATTATTACAATATTGCATAACAGTAAATCTTCTGTTTTTTGGTTTGAATAAAAATTCATTATGTGAATAAAAAATCAAAATGGAATTCATTAGTAAAGCCTGAAACCATAACTAATGAACAGAGGAAATGTTAGTTTAGTGCCAGGAATGCCTGCATTGTATATTCTGGATCCTATTTTGAAATTGGAGTATTTTGAACTTTGCATTAAATGGGCCAAATTACCAATTTCTGATCACTATTTTGTAGTTCAAACAGTTGACTTGGCGAATTCTTGTGCCCAATTGATAGAATAGAAGTAATACTAGTAAAATAGCTAAGAATTTGGTCGACTGGAATAATGTAACTGGCCTAAATTGGGAGTCAAAGTCGGCAAAATCGCCGATGCATAAATATCGTTGACACATCAAAATTTGCGAGAGCATAATTTCGTCAATTTTCCGTCAAATTTCGTACGTTTTGTATTATTACCTTAAGAAAAAGATTACCAATTCATAGGGAAAAATAACTAAGTTATTTTTTGAAAATTCTTGGACACTGGTGCACCCTTTGAAATTTGGCCTCTGGACCCTGAAAGGGTTAAGGCACACAGAATAGGAGGAGAAATTTTTTCCTGGGTTGAGGCATGGTTGACAAATAGGCAGCAGAGAGTTTGCATAAATGGGGAGAAAGCAGAATAGGGGCACATCACAAGCGATGTTCCGCAGGGGTCAGTGTTGGGCCCCTTGTTGTTCACAATCTACATAAACGACATAGATGAGGGAATAAATAGCAACATAAGCAAATTTGCTGATGACACCCACATAGGCCATCCAATTCATTCTAATGAGGACATTAGAGCACTCCAGGATGATTTGAATAGACTGATGCAGTGGTCAGAGAAGTAGCAGATGCAGTTTAATATAGACAAATGCAAAGTTCTAAATGTTGAACAGGAAAATAACCATGCCACATATAAACTAAATACAGTGGACCCCCGGTTAACGATTTTAATCCGTGCAAGAGGGCTCATCGTTATGCGAAATAATCGTTATGCGAATTAATTTTCCCCATAAGAAATAATGGAAATAAAATTAATCCGTGCAAGACGCCCAAAAGTATGAAAAAAAATTTTTTTTACCACATGAAATGTTAATTTTAATACACACAAACTGAAAAAGGCATGCACAATTACATGACACTTACTTTTATTGAAGATCTGGTGATGATTGATGGGATGGGAGGAGGGGAGAGCATTATCTTCTTACTGTTTAGAAGGGGAATCCCCTTCCATTAGGACTTGAGGTAGCAAGTCCTTTTCTGGGGTTACTTCCCTTCTTCTTTTAATGCCACTAGGACCAGCTTCAGAGTCACTGGACCTCTGTCGCACAACAAATCTGTCCATAGAGCTCTGTACCTCCCGTTTCTTCAAGACTTTCCTAAAATGGGCCATAACATTGTCATTGAAATAGTCACAAGCACGGCTTGCAACAGCTGTGTCAGGGTGATTTTCATCTATAAAGGTTTGCAGTTCAAACCACTCTGCACACATTTCCTTAATCTTTGAAGTAGGCACAATGGATTCCACAACTGGCATAGGCTTCTCAGGGTTAGCCCCAAACCCTTCAAAATCTTTCTTAATTTCCATACTAATTCTCACCCTTTTTACCACAGGGTTGGCACTAGAAGCTTTCTTGGGGCCCATGGTCACTTATTTTCCAGAAACACCACCGAAAACACTGTAATAATACGAAATATTCCGAGTGTATGCTTGGATGTTACCGCGGAGGCTGGCTGGTAAACAATGGGACGGCCGGCACATGTGAGGGCACATTGGACGCGTCTCGGACGAAAATCGGTATGCGGGTTTTTAATCGGTATGCGGGGCAAAAATTTTGCGATAAAAGTAATCGTTATGCGGAAAAATCGCTATGCGATGCCATCGTTATGCGGGGGTCCACTGTAATGTAGATCTTAATATTATGGATTGTGAAAAGGATTTAGGAGTTCTGGTTAGTAGTAATCTAAAACCAAGGCAACAGTGCATTAGTGTTCGCAATAAAGCCAACAGAATCTTTGGCTTCATAGCAAGAAATATAAATAATATCAAGAAGCATAAGTAATAGGAGTCCTCAGGTTCTTCAGCTCTATATATCTTTGGTTAGAACTCATTTAGATTATGCTGCACAGTTTTGGTCACCGTATTACAGAATGGATATAAATGCACTGGAAAACGTACAGAGGAGGATGACAAAGTTGATCCCATGTATCAGAAATCTTCCCTATGAGGACAGACTGAGGGCCCTGAACCTGCACTCTCTAGAAAGGCATAGAATTAGGGGGGATATGATTGAGGTGTATAAATGGAAAACAGGAATTAATAAAGGGGATGTAAATAGCGTGTTAAAAATATCTAACATAGACAGAACTCCCAGCAATGGCTTTAAATTGGAAAAATTCAGATTCAGGAAAGATATAGGAAAGCACTGGTTTGGTAATAGAGTTGTAGATGAGTGGAACAATCTCCTGAGTACGGTCATAGACGCTAAGACGTTGTGTAATTTTAAAAATAGGGTGGATAAATACGTGAGTGAGTGTGGGTGGGTGTAAGTTGGACCTGACTAGCTTGTGCTACTAGGTCGGATGCACTGCTTCTCCCTTAGGTGACATGTCTGACCTCACTAGGTCAAGGCATTGGCTTAAGCCGGTGGGAGAATTGGAGCTGCCTTGCATAGGCCAGTAAGCCTGTTGCAGTGTTCCTTCTTTCTTATGTTCTTATCATAATATGATTGGTAGTAGTAGTAGTAGATTGGTAGACAGCAACCATTCGGGGAGGTACTACTGTCCTGCCATGTAAGTGCAAAACAAAAGCCTGTAATTGTTTTACATGATGGTAGGATTCCTGGTGTCTTTTTTCTGTCTCATAAACATGCAAGATTTCAGGTACGTCTTTCTACTTCTACTTACACTTAGATCACACTACACATTAATGTACATGTTTATGTATACACACTCACCTGAGTTTTCTTTGATTTTATCTTAACCCTTTCAGGGTTGGTGCTGTACTAGTATGGCTTGCATGCCAGGGTTGGTGCCGTACTAGTACGGCTTGCATGCCAGGGTTGGTGCCGTACTAGAACGCATAAATTCTAATGCCTTCAAATCTAGCGAGAGAAAGCTGGTAGGCTTACATATGAAAGAATGGGTCTATGTGGTCAGTGTGTGCAGTATAAAAATCTTGCAGCAAGCAGTGCATAATGAGAAAAAAAAAGAAAACTTGTGTTTTTGGTAAAAACAGGGAATTTGCAGTGTATTTTCGTATGCTATTTATGGTTGTACTCTAGTTTTCCTGGTCTCTTTTTATAGAATGGAAGGCATATTACGGAAATTGAGATGACTTTTATTGGTTTCACAATGAAAAGTACCTTGAAATTGAGCTCAAAGTAGCAGAAATGTTTAATTTTTGTGAAAGTTCAAAAGCAAATAAATCAAGCCATGCGTCCAATACACGTCAACTGGTGAGTCTAATATTCTTCCACAAGTGCGTTGATATTATTTATACCATTTCTACACTAATGCAGTAGTCTGCATAACAGTAAATCTTGTATTATTTTGTGAGGATAGAAATTCAAAGTGGAAAGCAAAAGAAATGTAACAGAGGCCTGGGGACATGACTAATGAACAGAGGAAATGTTATTTTAGTGCCAGAAATGTTTGTCTTGTTTGTTCTGGACCCTGTTTGGAAATTGGCATTTTTTGAAATTTGTGTGAAATTGGCAAAATTGCCAATTTCTGACCACTTTATTGGATAGTTGAAATTGGTAAATGGGTGGTTTCTTGTACTCATTCAATAGAAAAAACGGAGTTCTAGCGAAATAGTTATGATTTTTGTCGACTGGTACATGGGAATTGGCCTAAACTAGGGCTCAAAGTGGGCAAAATCGCCGATGCGTAAACATCATCAAGACCACCAACTTTGCGAGAGCATAATTTCATAAGTTTTCCATCAAATTTTATGTTTTCGGTGTCATTATGATCGGGAAAAGATTCTCTATCATTTCATAAGAAAAAATGTTTTTTTTTATCAAGAATTTCCGACCCTGAGAACAAGTTTAGGAGAGGGCCTGCCGACCCTGGAAGGGATAATAGCTCTTATTCTTATTGTTTTTTCTTTTATATATCCATGGGAAAGTGGAATAAGAATCTTTCCTCTATAAGCCATGCGTGTTTTAAAAGTCAACTAAAATGCCGGGAACAATGGGCTAGTAACCCTTTTTCCCATATAGCCTACTAAAAAGAAAAAGAAAACTGTCATAATAGGATGTTTGAATGTGCATGGATGTTGTGCGAATGATAAGAAAGAGATGATTGTGGATGTTATGGATGAGAAGAAGCTGGATGTCCTGGCTTTAAGTGAAACAAAGCTGAAGGGGTTGGGAGAGTTTCAATGAGGAGAAATAAATGGGATTAGGTCAGGGGTTTCAAATAGAGTTAGAGCCAAGAAAGGAGAAGCAGTAATGTTGAAGGATAGGTTATGACAGGAAAAGAGGGAATATGAATGTATTCAATGATTATGTGGAGTAAAATGAGGGTTAGATGTGAAAAGTGGGTTTTAGTAAGCATTTATATACCTGGAGAAGAAAGAAGTGTAGAGCAGAGAGAGAGAGATTTTGGGAAATGTTGAGTGAGTGAGTGGGGAGTTTTGACCCAAGTGTGAGAGTACTTGTGGTTGGGGATTTCCATGCTAAAGTGGGTTCAAATGTTGTGGAGGGAGTAGTAGGTAAATTTGGGGTGCCAGGGGTAAATGAAAATGGGGAGCCTTTAATTGAGCTATGTGTCGAAAGATATTTGGTAATAAGTAATACATATTTTATGAAAAAGAGGATAAATAAGTATACAAGATATGATATTGCACGTAATGAAAGTAGTTTGTTAGATTATGTATTGGTGGATAAAAGGTTGATGGGTAGGCTTCAGGATATACATGTTATAGAGGGGCAACTGATATATTGGATCATTACTTAGTTGTAGCTACAGTTAGAGTAAGAGGTAGATGGAGCAAAAGGAAAATGGCAATAACATGTTAGAGAGAGGTGAAAGTTTATAAGCTAAGGGAGGAGGAGGTTAGGGTGAGATGTAAGCAACTACGTATTGGCAGAAAGGTGGGCTAGTGCATGTATGAGTAGTGAAGGAGGGGAGGTTGAAGAGGGTTGGAATAGTTTTCAAAATGCAGTATTAGAATATGGGGCAGAAGTTTGTGGCTATAGGAGGGTGGGTGCAGGAGGAAAGAGGAATGATTGGTGGAATGATGAAGTAAAGGGTGTGATAAAAGAGAAAAAGGTAGGTTATGAGAGGTTTTTACAAAGCAGAAGTGTTATAAGAAGAGCAGAGTATATGGAGGGTAAAAGAAAGGTGAAGAGAGTGCAAAAAAAGAGCAGATGATAGAGTGGGAAAGGCACTGTCAAGAAATTTTGATGAAAATAAGAACAAATTTTGGAGTGAGGTAAACAAGTTAAGAAAGCCTACGGAATGAATGGATTTGTCAGTTAAAAACAGAGTAGGGGAGTTAGTAGATGGGGAGCTGGAGGTATTGGGTAGATGGTGGGAATACTTCGAAGAACTTTTAAATGCTGATGAAGAAAGGAAGGTGGTAATTTCATGCACTGGCCAGGGAGTTATAACATCTTATAGGAGTGAAGAAGTCTAGGAAATATGAGTGTAGGGAAGGTGCATGAGGCATTATGTAGAATGAAAGGGGGTAAGCAGCTCGATATAGTGAGGGGGATATAATGTTGGAGTATTGGTATTTTTGTTTAATAATTGTATGAAAGAGGGGAGGGTACCTAGGGATTGGCAGAGAGTATATATAGTTCCTTTATGTAAAGAGAAGGGGGACAAGAGAGATTGTAAAAATTATAGGGGAACAAGTTTACTGATAATACCAGGAAAAGTGTATGGTAGGGTTATTATTGAAAGTATTAGAGGTAAGACAGAGAGTAGGATTGCAGATGAACAAGGAGGCTTTGGAGCGGGTAGGGGATGTGTAGATCAAGTGTTTACATTGAAGCATATATGTGAACAGTATTTAGATAAAGGTAGGGAAGTTTTCATTGCATTTATGGATTTAGAAAAGGCATATGATAGAGTGGATAGAGGAGCAATGTGGCAGATGTTCAAAGTAGTAAGTTACTAAATGCTGTAAAGAGTTTTTACGAGGATAGTGAGGCTCAGGTTAGGATGTGTAAAAGAGAGGGAGGTTACTGCCCGGTAAAAGTAGGTCTTAGATGTGTAATGTCACCATGGTTGTTTAACCATTAAACTGTCCAAACATAGATCTACATTTTTTCAACATTTGGAAGGATGTAAAAAAACGTATATCTTTTTTTTTTTTTACACTCAAAAACGTGTAAAAAAAACTTTGATCTACATTTTTTTATATTTAAAAATATGTAAAAAAACGTATATCTGCTTTTGGAGCACTACACATGTGAACGTAGATCTATGTTTGGACAGTTTAAGGGTTAATATATGTATAGATGGGGCTGTAAAAGAAGTAAATGCTAGGGTGTTGGGGAGAAGGTTGGGATTAAATTATGGGGAATCAAATATAAAATGGGAGTTAACACAGTTACTTTTTGCTGATGATATGGTGCTGATGGGAGATTCTTAAGAAAAGTTACAAAGGTTAGTGGACGAGTTTGAGAGGGTGTGTAAAGGTAGAAAGTTGAAAGTGAACATAGATAAGGTGATGAGGGTATCAAATTATTTAGATAACGAGAAATTGAATATCACATTGGAGAGAGGGAATATGGAAGAAGTGAATGTTTTTAGATATTTGAGAATTGACCTGTCAGCGGATGGGTTTATTAAGGATTAGTTTAACCATAGAACTGATGAATGAAAGAAGGTCAGTGGTGTGTTGAGGTATATGTGGACACAAAAAATGTTATCTATGGAGGCAAAGAAGGGAATGTACAAAAATATAGTGGTACCAACACTCTTATATGGGTGTGAAGATTGGTTTGTAAATGCTGCAGTGAGGAGGTGGTTGGAGGCAGTGGATATGTCCTGTCTAAGGGCAATGTGTGGTGTAAATATTATGCAGAAATTTTGGAGTGTGGAAATTAGGAGAAAATGGGGAGTTAATAAAAGTATTATTCAGAGGGCTGAAGAGGGATTGTTGAGGTAATTTGGTCATTTAGAGAGAATGGATCAAAGTAGAATGACATGGAGAGCATATAAATCTGTAGAGAAAGGAAGACAAGGTAGGGGTCGTCCTCGAAAAGGTTGGAGAGAGGGGGTAAAGGAGGTTTTGTGGGAGAGTGGCTTGGACTTCCAGCAAGCGTGCGTGAGCGTGTTATATAGTAGTGAATGGAGACGAATGGTTTTTGGGACGTGACGAGCTGTTGGAGTGTGAGCAGGGTAATATTTAGTGAAGGGATTCAGGGAAACTGGTTATTTTTATATAGCCAGACTTGAGTACTGGAAATGAGAAGTACAATGCCCACACTTTAAGGGAGGGGTTTGGGATATTGGCAGTTTGGAGGGATATTTTATATATCTTTATACGTATATGCTTCTGGGTGCCTCTGCAAGAACAGTGATTATGTATAAGTGAGGTGAAAGTGTTGAATGATGAAAGTTTTTCCTTTTGGGGATTTTCTTTCTTTTTGGTCACCCTGCCCCGGTGGGAGATGGCCAACTTGTTGAAAAAAAAAATATGATTAGAGCAAAGAAAGGCACTATCATACCGAGGCATTTCAGGTGAAGAGTGGTAGAATACTAAGAGTCAATATTTCACTCTGTTATTAATATGAGGTAGTACAATATATGATACAATCTTACATTTTTAGGTATGTAATTAAGTTCTTGTACAGTAGCAAATTAGTTTCATTAAACTTTAAGTGTTTTTCCCATTGGCAGCTGCTTGTGAGGCTTCAGCCCCCCAAAATGACTAGCTCTCTTCAGCCCCCAAATGAATATAGTAATACTGAAAGTGGGTGCGGGAGGGAAGAGGAGTGATTGGTGGAATGATGTAAAGAGAGTAGTAAGGGAGAACAAGTTAGCATATGAGAAGTTTTTACAAAGTAGAAGTGATGCAAGGAGGGAAGAGTATATGGAGAAAAAGAGAGAGGTTAAGAGAGTGGTGAAGCAATGTAAAAAGAGAGCAAATGAGAGAGTGGGTGAGATGTTATCAACAAATTTTGTTGAAAATAAGAAAAAGTTTTGGAGTGAGATCAACAAGTTAAGGAAGCCTAGAGAACAAATGGATTTGTCAGTTAAAAATAGGAGAGGAGAGTTATTAAATGGAGAGTTAGAGGTATTGGGAAGATGGATGGAATATTTTGAGGAATTGTTAAATGTTGATGAAGATAGGGAAGCTGTGATTTCGTGTATAGGGCAAGGAGGAATAACAGCTTGTAGGAGTGAGGAAGAGCCAGTTGTGAGTGTGGGGGAAGTTCGTGAGGAAGTAGGTAAAATGAAAGGGGGTAAGGCAGCCGGGATTGATGGGATAAAGATAGAAATGTTAAAAGCAGGTGGAGTTTACCTGGAGAGAGTTCCGGAGGTCAACGCCCCCGCGGCCCGGTCTGTGACCAGGCCTCCTGGTGGATCAGAGCCTGATATAGTTTTGGAATGGTTGGTGCAATTATTTAATAATGCATGGAAGAGGGTAA
>NC_069402.1:109854588-109872160 GCF_026875155.1 Cherax quadricarinatus
ACTGTTTGCTCTAGTTGGCGCTCAATTTACTGGCACTCCAGAGGAACTAAGTGGTCCCAGATTTTTTTAATACAGTGCACACTGAGTGTTAGGACCCATTATGTGCTGACAAGGCATCTCAGGCCAATCATGCCAAACTTGAAGGCAGGAAAAATAAAACGTAAGAACGTATACATACGTTTGGACCGTTTAACGGTTAAGGGGAGTGACGTAATGTTTTCCCTCCGCCTGGCTACCACACCTCCATAGTACATAAACATAAAATGTTTATATACTGTGTAACGTGTTTCTTATATATTTTGAAGAAAATATCATACATGGATTAATTAGTGTCTATATTAATGTAAAATAAGACATTTAATATGCACAAGACTGATTATTATTACATAATAGAGATGTGCTCACGGATAATGTAAACAAACTGGGTGGCGCGTGTCGCATTTCAAAGACCACTCGCTGTATAGAAAGTTTGGGTCATAATTTGAAATCACTGTATTAGCGAACGCCATATAGCAGGGCCCTACTGTATAAAGTATTATGAGCATAACTAGCAAGTAATGTGCATTTTCACTTATCAGGAATCAGACGTGACGACTTCGCATTGTATGTAATACCTGTTGGTTCATAAGCGGCTCTCTGAGACAGAGACAAACAGACACACGAACACAGACACACACAGGCAGATAAGCAGACGGAACTAGACAGACAGATAGACAAACACAGACAGATAGACTGACATGTTTATGAGTAACAGTAAAAACAAATAAACCCAAGGTTCCTTGGAGCAGTGCTCTGTCATCAAGTGTTACTCTACTGCTGCACTGTTAGCAGTGGAGTGACACTCATCTTACACTGTGCTCCAAGGAGTTTCATATATACTCCAGCTTATCTAAAACATTGCTGGGACCCATAAATACTTTGTATATATTCGTGACCGAGACAGGTGAAAATGTTTACCTGTCAGTGTGTTTGTAACTATTTGAGTACTATTTCAGTACCTAATACACGTACAGTAAGGTCCTACTTATACGGCAGGTTAGGTTCCAGGCTACCGCCGTAAAAGCGGAAAACCCTTTTTTTCCACTTATAAATGCATACAAATACTAGATAACAAGTTTACACTAACATATATTAAGTTAGCAATAGAACTAGGCATCAAAAAACAATAAAAAAGTACAATACACACATTGTGCACTCATTACTTACCTTAAAATATTTATAGTTCTAATCTAGGGTGAGACAAGTAGTATTTATTGTAAGAAATCAAGTGTGGTATGTATGGTAGTCAGCCGGGCTACCATACAAGGCCACATAATATTCTATTACATTTAAGCATCCCAGAGCGATAAAATGCATATACAGTTTACTCATTACTTACCTTAAAATATTTGTAGTCTTAATCTAGGGTGAGATGAGTAGTATTTATTTTAAGAAATCATGTGTGGTATGTATGGTAGTCAGCCAGGCTACCATACCAGGCCACCCCCACCTACACATACTATTCTATGATATTTAAGCATCCCAGAGTGATAAAATGTATATACAGTTCACTCATTACTTACCTTAAAATATCTGTGGTCTTAATGTAGGGTCAGGAGTAAGTAAATGAGATAAAATGAATAAATGAGAAAGAGAAAGAATGAGTGCATGAGGGAGGACAGGCGCAGAGTTATGTAAACAAACCAGGCAAACGGAAGTTTTGTGAACAAAGTGTACATGTCTGGTTTGTGTACAAGTTACATTGTGTATAAGTTGTCTCTACATTGATACGGTAGAATAAATAAAGAAGAATACTCCCATTCTCACGTATCACCATTTTTAGAAGAAATGACGCTCTGAGTGAAGGCAGTGGAAATAAGTCTCACTGTCTGACTTTCTTGGGTTATCCTAGGTTCTCTACACATATGTTGCTATGTATGATAATCTATGTAACTGTATTTGTGTATACCTGAATAAACTTACATACATACGAAAGGAATAATTTTCTACAGTTAACCCCAGTAACACATTTTCTCATATGTTAGATTAGAGAAAATGTTATTCTTGCCGTCACTTGTACAAGTTATCTGGCTACCACATCTCATATTTATGTTTATTTATTCTTTTGTGAGGTGTATTTATCATCTTTATATGTTATGTATCATGTTTATTATATAATTTTTAAAAAAAATATCATGGATGGATTAATGAAAATGTGTATATTAACGTAATATACGACATTTAATGAGACTCGGTGATTATTATTATCATTTCTAATATGGTGTCACTTGTGCAAGTCGTCTACTACCACATCTCGTATTTAGGTTTATTCTACTGTGGGGTGTATTTATCATATTTATATGTTATGCATTATGTTTATTATATAATTTTGAAAAAATATCATAGATGGATTAATGAAAATGTGTATATTAACGTAATATACGACATTTAAATGAGACTCGGTGATTATTATCATCATTATTAATATGACATCTGGAGACATAAAACACTTACTGATTTTAATGTGCACCTGCATGCCAGCACAGTATGTAAGTTTATTTAGGTACAGGTATACATATGTATAATTATTTATTATTATTTTTTTTTTATCACACTGGCCGATTCCCACCGAGGCAGGGTGGCCCGAAAAAGAAAAACTTTCACCATCATTCACTCCATCACTGTCTTGCCAGAAGGGAGCTTTACACTACAGTTTTTAAACTGCAACATTAACACCCCTCCTTCAGAGTGCAGGCACTGTACTTCCCATCTCCAGGACTCAAGTCTGGCCTGCCGGTTCCCCTGAACCCCTTCATAAATGTTACTTTGCTCACACTCCAACAGCACGTCAAGCATTAAAAACCATTTGTCTCCATTCACTCCTATCAAACACGCTCACGCATACCTGCTGGAAGTTCAAGCCCCTCGCACACAAAACCTCCTTTACCCCCTCTCTCCAACCTTTCCTAGGCCGACCCCTACCCCGCCTTCCTTCCACTACAGACTGATACACTCTTGAAGTCATTCTGTTTCGCTCCATTCTCTCTACATGTCCGAACCACCTCAACAACCCTTCCTCAGCCCTCTGGACAACAGTTTTGGTAATCCCACACCTCCTCCTAACTTCCAAACTACGAATTCTCTGCATTATATTCACACCACACATTGCCCTCAGACATGACATCTCCACTGCCTCCAGCCTTCTCCTCGCTGCAACATTCATCACCCATGCTTCACACCCATATAAGAGCGTTGGTAAAACTATACTCTGATACATTCCCCTCTTTGCCTCCAAGGACAAAGTTCTTTGTCTCCACAGACTCCTAAGTGCACCACTCACTCTTTTTCCCTCATCAATTCTATGATTCACCTCATCTTTCATAGACCCATCGCTGACACGTCCACTCCCAAATATCTGAATACATTCACCTCCTCCATACTCTCTCCCTCCAATCTGATATTCAATCTTTCATCACCTAATCTTTTTGTTATCCTCATAACCTTACTCTTTCCTGTATTCACCTTTAATTTTTCTTCTTTTGCACACCCTACCAAATTCATCCACCAATCTCTGCAACTTCTCTTCAGAATCTCCAAAAGCACAGTGTCATCAGCAAAGAGCAGCTGTGACAACTCCCACTTTGTGTGTGATTCTTTATCTTTTAAACTCCACGCCTCTTGCCAAGACCCTCGCATTTACTTCTCTTACAACCCCATCTATAAATATATTAAACAACCACGGTGATATCACACATCCTTGTCTAAGGCCTACTTTTACTGGGGAAATAATTTCCCTCTTTCCTACATACTCTAACTTGAGCCTCACTATCCTCGTAAAAACTCTTCACTGCTTTCAGTAACCTACCTCCTACACCATACACTTGCAACATCTGCCACATTGCCCCCCTATCCACCCTGTCATATGCCTTTTCCAAATCCATAAATGCCACAAAGACCTCTTTAGCCTTATCTAAATACTGTTCACTTATATGTTTCACTGTAAACACCTGGTCCACACACCCCCTACCTTTCCTAAAGCCTCCTTGTTCATCTGCTATCCTATTCTCGTCTTACTCTTAATTCTTTCAATAATAACTCTACCATACACTTTACCAGGTATACTCAGCAGACTTATCCCCCTATAATTTTTGCACTCTCTTTTATCCCCTTTGCCTTTATACAAAGGAACTATGCATGCTCTCTGCCAATCCCTAGGTACCTTACCCTCTTCCATACATTTATTAAATAATTGCCCAACCACTCCAAAACTATATCCCCACCTGCTTTTAACATTTCTATCTTTATCCCATCAATCCGGCTGCCTTACCCCCTTTCATTTACCTACTACCTCACGAACTTCCCCCACACTCACAACTGGCTCTTCCTCACTCCTACAAGATGTTATTCCTCCTTGTCCCATACACGAAATCACAGCTTCCCTATCTTCATCAACATTTAACAATTCCTCAAAATATTCCCTCCATCTTCCCAATACCTCTAACTCTCCATTTAATAACTCTCCTCTCCTATTTTTAACTGACAAATCCATTTATTCTCTAGGCTTTCTTAACTTGTTAATCTCACTCCAAAACTTTTTCTTATTTTCAACAAAATTTGTTGATAACATCTCACCCACTCTCTCATTTGCTCTCTTTTTACATTGCTTCACCACTCTCTTAACCTCTCTCTTTTTCTCCATATACTCTTCCCTCCTTGCATCACTTCTACTTTGTATAATTATCAGAGTATATATAAAATATGAAATAACTTTTAAAAACACTTGAAATTTTGGAGTTTCCAGACAAAATGGAGAGACTTAGTGCTTACGGATCTCACAGAGAATGTAAACAAACCAGGTGGGGTGCGGTGACCGTATTAGAAAGTCAGGTGGGGGGGGAGCTGTATAGCGAGTTTTAGTCATAATATGAAATGACCGTATTAGCGGAAGGCCGTAAAGTGAAATGCCGTAAAGCGGGGCCCTACTGTATTAATGTCAGAACAAAGATTGGCTATGAAATCAGAATAACTACTATAAATTATAATTATCAGAACATAAAAATTATAGAAATTAAAATAAAAATGAGAAAAAAAAAAAAGTGTATCGGCAAAACTTCTGCAAGCGCCAGGGCTCCATGTTGCTGTCAGGTGAGCATCCTGTGCCAACTTCGTGGCCTTTTATCTCAGCAAGTACTTACCCTAAATTTTTGTTTTTGGTCTTATTACACACAGAAAATTGCCCTCTTTAATTTGAAAAAAAAAAAGAAAAAAAAAAGAAAGAGTGCTGGAAGTGAAAACATAGATCTACATTTCGACAGTTTAAGGGCTAATTGTTGTTCTCACTGCTTTCCTTTTAGGACTGTTTGGTTTTTAACCCTTTCAGGGTTTCTGACGTACTAGTATGCCTTACGTGCCAGGGTTATTGATGTACTAGTACGCATAAATTCTAGCGTCCTCAAATCAAGCAGGAAAACACTGGTAGCCCTATATGCGTGAGAATGGGTCTCTGTGGTCAGTGTGCGCGGTAAAAAAAAAAATCAGGGACCCAGTGGTGCACTGTGGGAAAGCCATTTTATTACACCTTGTTCACCATGTCTAGCACTAAAGGAACTCCTTACTCCTCGGCTAATTAGGGCTCTTTTGTTCCCTAGTTAGAGTTCAAACACAGATGGAAGTGTCAGTGAAGATGAATTTCATGGTTTTGAGGAGTTTGTGACCGAAAGCAATGCCCAGGAAACCTGAAGGAAGGAAGGTAGGAAGGAAGGAGGGAAGGAAGAAGACCATCAACCTAGGATAACCCAAAAAATTCAGACAGTGAGGGTGGTGAGTGATGGTGTTATTTGCCATTGTGACACTAATTGTGCCAGTGACTCAGCATATTTACAAGTCCACCCTCACACAACAACTGTAGCAGTTCTGGGAAGTGTCCAGTGACTTTATATGTGTATATATGTGATAGAAAAATAGTAATAAACAACATTTTTTACTGCGGGTTTGTGTAAACATGTTTTGTAAACAATATAATGACTGTGCGGTTATTGTTTAGCAAACGACTCATGAATATACATTCAATATACCTTATATTGGTCTCACAGGCCAGAAAAGTTACTTGAAGGAAGGAAGGAAGGAGGGAGGGAAGGAAGTAGGGAAGGAAGGAGGAAAAGTAGATAGGAAGAGAAGGGAGGAAAGTGGGTAGGTAGGAGGGAAGGTAGGAAGGAAGTAAAGAAGGAAGGTTGGTTTGTGGGGAGGAAGGGATGTGTTGTGGAAGGCAGTGAGGGTTAGTGACTGGTGGTATGATGCATCTTTGTGATACAAGACATGCTGGTGACTCAGCATATTTACAAGTCCACCCACACACAACTACAAGCTTTCAGAACCTCTTGTAGTTACAGGAACCTCTCCAGTGACTCTCTATGTGTATATACATGATAGAAAAATAGTAATAAACAACATTTTTTATTGTTGGTTTGTGTAAACATGTTTTGTAAACAATATAATGACAGCAAATTTTGTGAGGTTATTGTGTAGTATACAATGAGTGAATATATACCAAACAGTTTTTATATTGGTGTCTGAGGCCATAAAAGTTACTTGAAAAAATAAAATATTAAAAAATAAAAGAAAAAAGTAAAAAAAAAAAAACTAAGTAAACTAAAATAAACTATTACCGGGTGACCAGCAGTCGGCGATGTTGCTGTATGCAGTTCAATTTCTGTCAACTTCATGCCTCCATATCTCCCTAAGTATTGATTGCAAAAAAAATTTTTTGGCCCTATAATACTCACATACACAAAAAAACTATCATTTCATGAGAATTTTTTTTTTTTTTCAAATATTTTTCAACTCTGAGAACAAGTTTGGGAGATGGCCTGTCAACCCTGAAAGGGTTAAATATTTTCAATGAAAATATTAAAAAAAAAAAAA
Organism: Cherax quadricarinatus; assembly: GCF_026875155.1. Lineage (NCBI taxonomy): Eukaryota > Metazoa > Arthropoda > Malacostraca > Decapoda > Parastacidae > Cherax > Cherax quadricarinatus. Next base: position 109,861,489 of record NC_069402.1, read on the forward strand.
AAAAAAAAAAAAAAAAAAAAAAAAAAAAAAAAAAAAAAAAAAAAAAAAAAATTGCACAGTAGTTACATTCCTGAAAATGTATCATAAAGATTACTCAGCACTCTTAGCAATAAAAAACAAGATAAAATTAACACACAACAAAAACTACAAAGATGAGCAATACACTCAATACAAATAAATACTATTATACCAAATTAAAATAACCAGCATCAGTTCAAAATTCCATTAAATTATCAAACGTTAAAAATTCTCTCTTAAAAGATCCCTGAGGTCCTTACAGGCACAAAGGTTTGTATTATAAAAGCTGTGATAAAGACAGATGGCCTAAGCCTTTGGCAAGCTGTTAAAATGTGCACTCCAGAGTTGCCTGCATGCTACAAACTACGCAAAAAGGAAGAAAAGGGGAAGGAGCACATGTAAACAGATGATGATGGGTGAAATGTGTGCCCAGCACTCAGCTGAAAGATTCATCTCAAAATGACGATTCCTGTTGAAGGAGGAGGCCCAAACACATAGGTCTTGTTGAACACTGTACAACTTGCTATTCATCTGAAGGGCCAATTGAGCCTGCCATTTCCCCATTTGTAGTCTTAATATAGGGTGAGAGGTGAGTAGCATTTATTTGTAGGAAGTCAGATGTAGGGAACCCTGGCTCCCCCTCACAAATGTAATGTATGATATTTAGAGTGGCCAAGAGCGATAAAATACACACACAGCATATTCAATGCTTTCCTTAAAATATGAGAAGTCTTAATGTAGGATGAGAGGTGAGTAGTATTTATTGTAGGAAGTCAGGTGTAGGTAGCCAGTAGGTGTAGCAATGTAGCTTGCCTGGGCTACACAGCTACAGCTGTATAAGCGAGGTCATCCTGTACATTAATGTTACTGTTGTTATATACATGAAAGAAACAGGTAGTTACATAATGCATCTTGACCAAATTAAAATCAGAATTTAAAACTTTCAAAAGTGAATAGTCAAAGTTAGATCATTTGCATGCTAAGTTTAGCATAAGATGTCTAAGGATAAGATTACTGAATGGAGTGATTATTTAATAAAGAAGCAATGCCAAAATGAAGTGTTAATAGTAGAAAACATTACTGATAATTTTATAATTTTTTCAACGAACCGGCCATATCCCACCGAAGCAGGGTGACCCAAAAAGAAAAACAAATTTTTTTTTTAATTTTAGCAATGTATACAGGAGAAGGGGTTTTACTAGCCCCTTGCATCCGACATGTTAGTTCGCCTCTTAAAACCCGCATGGCCTATGGAGGAAGAATTCTGTTCCACTTCCCCACGAAGATCAGTGGAAATACACAAGAACTAGTAAGAAAATAGAAGAAAACCCAGAGGGGTATGTATATATATGCTTGTACATGCATGTGTAGTACAGTGGACCCCCGCTTTACGATCAGCTCCCAATGCGACCAATTATGTAAGTGTAATTATGTAAGTGCGTTTGTATGTGTATGTTTGGGGGTCTCAAATGGACAAATCTAATTCACAATATTCCTTATGGGAACAAATTCGATCAGTACTGGCACCTGAACATACTTCTGGAATGAAATAATATCGTAAACCGGGGTGACCTAAGTGTAAGTAGAAGTACCAAGACGCACCTAAAATCTTGCAAGTTTATGAGACAAAGAAAGACACCAGCAATTCTACCATCATGTAAAATAATTACAGGCTTCCATTTCACACTCACTTGGCAGGATTGAAGCACCTCCCTGGGCAGTTGCTGTCTACCATCCTACTACCTCCAACAATTTTATTTATTGGCATTAATAATTTATAAAACATGTGTAAAACTTACTGAATGCCATGTAGGCAGAGGTACAGCAAGGAGGCTATAGGCCATCAGTGGAACAGAGTGGTTCTGCCACATATCACCTAGACTGATTTCATCTGGTAGCTGTTTGTTGTTTTGGGCAGCATCCTCATGAGTATGGTGAAGTTGCACTAAGAGACGCCATATTCTGTAACGTAAAAATAAATGAAGATTTACAATTTCAGTAATGATGAACAAGAAAAAAGGATTTTTAATTACAAATTATGTAGCTCTTCCCTTTAAATTGGATTGCTTAATGCTTAACCCTATCAGGGTCCGTGCTGTAGATCTAGGGCTTTATGTTGAGGGTCTAAACCGTAGATCTACGCCAAAATTCTAGCGGCGTCAAATTTAGCGCAAGAAGGCTGGTAAGCCTACATCTGAGAGAATGGATCTGGGTGGTCAGTGTGACCACTATAGAAAAAATCTGGACGCCTGCATGGCACTGTGGGAATGCCGCCAAAGTAGCTTTGTTCATCATGCCTGGCAGCAAGGAAGCTCTCACTCCACACTCACTCTCCTTGCGAATTCTGACTCTCCTCTTCACAACTTACAGTTCTAAGACCGATGGAAGTGGATCTGAAGAGGAATTCTATGGTTTTGAACCATATGGTACCATTGTACCATATGGTACAATGGTGCCATGTCATACAATGGTATATGGTACAATGGTACCATATGATATAATGTACCATATAGTACATTGTATTGTATGGTACATTATACCATATGGTACATTGTACCATATGGTACAGGGTACAGGGATCCTAATGGAAATAAGTCTGACTTTTTTGGGTTATCCTAGGTTCTCCAAACATATGCTGCTATGTATGATAATTTATAACTTTATTTGTGTATACCTAAATAAACTTACGATGTCACATGTGCTCGAGTAAGTTTACTCAGGTGTACACAAATAGAGTTACATAGATTATCATACATACTAGCATATGTATAAAATCCTAGGATAACCCAAAAAAGTCAGGGTGACTTATTTCCATTGGGATCCCTGTATTTGTACCATATGGTGTCCTGTACCATATGGTGTCCTGTACCATATGGTACCCTGCACCGTATGGTATCCTGTACTGTACGGTACCCTATACCATATAGTACAATGTACCATATGGTACCCTGTAACATATGATACCATGTACCATATGGTCAGTTACATATGTTGATGCCACCAGGCACCAGGCAAGACTGAGTGAGTGACTCTGCAGTTTCCAAGACAAAGTGCTTTGTCATCCACCTCAAGGAACATGTCAAGTGGCTGTACATTTGTAAATATATAATAGAACATTATTAATATACAACATTTTTGCATATTTTTGTTGTAAACAATTATTGTAAACGAAATAATGATGCAAATATTAGTGTGTTTATTGTGTTGAATACAACAGTACCATATGGTACAATGAACCATATGTTATCATTGTACCATTGCACCATATGGTACCATAATGTACCATTGCACCATATAGTACTATAAGGTACCATTGCACCATATGGTACTATTGTATCATATGGTACTACTGTACCAAATGGTACCACCGTACCATATTCTACCATATGGTACCATTGTATCATATGGTGCCATTGTACCATATGGTACCACTGTACCATATTCTACCATATGGTACCATTGTATCATATGGTGCCATTGTACCATATGGTACCACTGTACCATATGGTACCATTGCACCCTATGGCACCATATAGTACTATATGGTACCGTTGTATTCAACACAATAACAGCACTAATATTTTCCTCATTCTGTTTACAATAAACTTGTAAACAAGTTTTGTAAGCAATATAATGATAAACAAATTAGTGCAGTTATTGTGTTGAATACAATGAGTGTACACCTATACAATATACATTATATTGGTCTCACAGGCCACAAATGTTACTAGAAAAAGAAAAAAATTAGAAAAGAAAAAAGTATAAAAAACGTAAAATAAAAAAATGCGATTTTGCAGAAGTCGTTCATGTTGCCGCCACCCGGTCATTTTGGGTCAACTTCCAGCCACTGTATCTCGGTAAGTATTGATCAGAATTTTTTGGTTTTGTTTTATTTCCTTTGCAAAATATTATCTTTAATTCTGTAAGAAAAAATAATTTTTTTTTTTCACAATTTCTTGGACATTGGGGCACTCCTTCAGATTTTGGCCTTGGACCCTAAAAGGGTTATTAAAGGATAACTTTTGGGTTCAGTGAAGTAATCTCACAACAGATAATGTAATGTATATACCCTATACCTTATCTTGGAAATTACAGAAGGCTTGCGTAATCATGACTTCAATACAGTGGACCCTCGACCAACGATATTAATCCGTTCCTGAGAGCTCATCATTAATTGAAATTATCGTTAGTCGAGTTAATTTTCCTCATAAAAAAAAATGGAAATCAAATTAATCCATTCCTGACAACCCAAAGTATTGAAAAAAAAAAATTTTTACCAAATGAAATATTAATTTTAATACATACAAACCAAAGAAGACATGCGCAGTTACATGACACTTACCTTTATTGAAGATCTGGTTATGATTGATGGGATGGGGGAGGGGAAGAGTGTTGATGGTCTTAGTGTTTAGAAGGGGAATCCCCTTCCATTAGGACTTGAGGTGGCAAGTCCTTTTCCTGGGTTACTTCCCTTCTTCTTTTAATGCCACTAGGACCAGCTTCAGAGTCACTGGACCTCTGTCGCACAATATATCTGTCCATAGAGGCCTGTACCTCCCGTTCCTTTATGACATTCCAAAAGCGTTTCACAACATTGTCAGTGTAACGGTTGCCAACATGGCTTGCAGTAGCTGTGTCAGGGTGATTTTCATCAAAAAAGATTTTGCACTTTAAGCCACATTGCACACATTTCCTTAATCTTTGAAGTAGACAACTTCTTCAATTTCTCCATCCCCTCCTCCGAAGCAGTTTCCTCATGTCTGCCCTCTTGCTGTTCAAGATGATCTAGCAGCTCATCAGTGGTTAGTTCTTCATTGTCCTCCTCCACCAACTCTTCCACATCCTCCCCACTAACCTCCAACCCCAAGGACTTCCCCAATGCCACCATGGATTCCACAACTGGAATAGGATTCCCAGGGTTAACCTCAAACCCTTCAAAATCCCTTTTGTCTACACATTCTGGCCACAGTTTTTCCCAAGCAGAGTTCAAGGTCCTCTTAGTCACTTCCTCCCAAGCCTTACTTATAATGTTTACACAATTGAGGATGCTAAAGTGATTTCTCCAAAACTCTCTTAGAGTCAATTGAGTTTCTGAGGTCACTACAAAGCACCTTTCAAACACAGCTTTTGTGGACAGTTTGCAATGACCTGTGGTCCAGGGGTGCAGGGAGGGTGGTTTTGGAGGCAAAAATTTCCCCTTAATAGCTCATGCCCGCAGAAAGTCCTTCCCAAGTCTGAAGGATGACCGGAGCATTGTCTAACCCCCGGAGGATTAAGGTCCAATTTTTTTCCAGGGGTAATTTTTCACAGTGGGGGCAAAAGAGGGTTTAAACCAGTCATAGAAAAAGCCCCTATGACCCATACCTTATTGTTTCCCCCCACAGCACACAAAAATTAGCCTTGAGGACATTTTTTTTCTGAACACTCTGGGATTTTGGATTGATACACAATAAAGGTTTCCTTTGCAACACCACTAGCATTGGCACACTTAAACAGAGTAAGCCGTCTTTCTGGCTTTGTCTGGAAGTGCCTTTTCCTCCTGGAAATGTAGGTCCGCTTGGTTTTTTTCCCAAAAAAGGCCTGTATCGTCAAAATTTTTAAACTTTTGTTCAGGTTTCGCCCTTCACTGTTATGTACTCCTTGAATTTCCCTGCATATATTTTTCAGCCCCCCCTTTTTTGTGGTAAACTGGCAGCCCTACCACCCCCCCTTATCCCATTGATGCCACTCGACTTAACCCTTTAGGGTCCTTCCCGGGTAATCACGGCTTTGTTAGGTCCAAAACCTAATCTACCCCAAAAATTTCAGCCCCGTCAAAAGCGCGGGAAAGCGCTCTTGGCCCCTTCATGTGAGGAATGGGTCTGGCGGGGGTTGGCCATAAAAAAAAAAATCTAGGCCCCGATAGCTTGTGGGAACCCCGGCTCAGTCCCCCTTTTGTTCCCCAGCCTGTCGCGTAGCTCTCCCCCCCCCGGGAAAAATTGGGATTCCCCTCTTCCTATCTGTAATTTGACACGGGGAAGTGGAAATAAGAGAAAATTCTACGGTTTGATAATTTAGTAAACGAAAGAATGCCCAGGATATGATTAATAGTGCAAAAAAAAACCCTGGTCCTCATCCTTCACCTCTGGTGGGGGACTCGGGATCATGGTCGGTTGTTCCCCCAACGAAAAGGGAAAAATAATATTTTGCGTGGCCAGCCTCTGATTTTTAGTAATGACGTGAAAGTGAGGGGATTGTCATTTTATTGCGTGGGACGATTTTTTCAAAAGTGTGATGTAGGAATCTTTTCACCAGTAAGCGTTGGTATGTTCGCCGCGCATCGCTCGGTAGTGTACCTATGCGTCCCCAGGGGACGGAGTTACATCCCGTGGCCCTACCCCAGTTTTAGGTAGTGTAGTGAGGTGTGTGGCTACATTGGCATGGTAGACCCGGGATCGTGGATGGGTTGTGGTGTGGTAGTGGCACCAATGCGGATCCCGGGACGTGGACCCACGCTGTGACTCCTGGTTCAAGGACAAAGTGGAGCATCAGCCCCCACCCCCAAAAACCAACCCCATCGCAAAACCAGCCTATGATGTTCAGCCCCCACCAAAAAACCGTATGTGGGATTGGAGCAAAATCCAATTCTGCCCCCAAGCCTCACCATTTTGATGACTCCAAAGTGGAATTCCCCTACTTGTCCCTTGGAACCGGGCCCAAAAACTAAAATTTTTTTTGAATTTTTCTTTGCCCAGCCATTGATGGAATTTTTGTCAGGGAAAGTAATAAGTATTTTGAGTACACCAGGGAAAATACGATTTACACCACAGTAAAGGGCTCACAGGTGGAAAGGACGCTTTTGCAGAAATGTATTTGTTTTTGAAAACAATAATGCTTATGCCTCACATCTTTAAGATAATATAAAAGCATACGGGCCCCAAAGATGGGGCTAATTTCTCCCCCGGGGTTTTTCAGTGAAATCATCCCGTAAACAGGTTTATCTTCTCTTATGTTGTTGGGACTTGTCTGACAAAACCAGGCCTGACGAAAGGCAGGTTATACAAGATTAGAAATGTTTTCATGTATCTAAAAAAATGTTTCAGGATATCTTTTTCCCTTCAAAAATCTTTTTAATTGCGAGTCTTTGATTTTGTTCAAAGGGGACTTCATTCAAGCAGTATATACCCAGCAAAAGGAAAGCTTTGGTAAAAAAAAATGTTTGTACTCTGTGATTGTGACAGTGGCCCGGTGTTTGGGTATTTTTGTTACAGGGTAGAAAAACATTGAAAGATCCAAAATGTTATTGGGTATCTCAGGGAGTGTGAGAAACATGAGGCACCTTTTTTGGGATGGGCTTACATTATATACCGTAAAGGTACAAAAACCCCTTTCTCAGGTTTCATCGAAGTGAACAAGAAATGGTTGGCACAGTGATTCAATCGTAAAAATATCCCAGGTCACGCAGGTCCCCGTGGTGATGACTGAGGTGTTTTCTGCCAAGCATCATGGCATTACGGTGGATGACAAACGAAAAATTTTCACATTTTTGACAACCCTTTACCGTAATGAAATGCAAAACCCGGGCAAAGTTGATCGAGTGACAAAAGAACTATTCGAAAACAGTGCAGTGTTGATTTTACACAAAACTGACTTGGTTGACAAGGGAAAAGAGATTGGTTTTGTTGCTGTGTTCGTAAGAGTTTTCAAGTGGTAATGGAATTTTTTTTCCATCTCATGGACATTTCAATGTTCAGTGATTAAAATGTCCCAAAAAAAGACTGGAAAAGACTACCGTTTTGGTGAATTTTGTTTGTCTGTTTCAGACAACTCATAAGAAATCCAGGTAAAAACACCTGTTAAAAAACGGTCCTCGAATTTTCGGATTTACCCCAAACGTTTTAGGGAAAGGAAGGTGATCTTTTTAAAACAACTTCCTTAACTCAAAAGAAATTTGCCAGAAGAGATGCATTGTCGTGACAAACAAAATGTGGCAACAAAGACGCAAAGAATCGGTTTATGTGTGAGGAAATGTAGGTGCCTCTGTGCATGGTGCCTTGTTTCAAGGGTTTACAAGCTCCGCAGTTCTAAAACCATGTCCCGTGATTGTAAAAATGAAATATGAAGAGCATTAGATTATACAATTTTTGTGCATGTTTATTGTAATAAACAAAAAAGTGGTAAACAATAATTGATAAAACTTTGTGCAGTTATTTTTGTTCAAAACAGTGATTTTTATATGTCAATTATATACGTATTGGGCTCTCAGGCCCCAAAAAATTGTAGGGAAAAGAAAAAAAATTGGAAAAAAAAAAAAAAAATAACTTAAAACAAAAAATAAAAATAATACAGTAGTGGGGGTTCGTCGATGTTGCCCCCACCAAACATTTTCTATAAACTTCTTGGCACTGTATTCGGTAGTCTGATCAGATTCTAATTTTTTTTTTTTTTAACCTTTTCCCAAAAAAAGTCTTTAATTCTGTAAGAAATTTTTTTTTTTTTTTTCAAAATTTCTTGGAACTGGTGCGTGGCTTCAGATTTTGGCCTTGGACCTGAAAAAGGGTTAATGAGCCTCAAAGAATACCAACCCCCAAATAAATTACTGTTTACCCTTCCATGGAAATTTTCCCTTTTGTTATAAAAAAGTTTGCCCTAATGGGACTATCCTTGGGGATGGATGGTTCAGCAATTTCTACACTAATCTGATTGTAAACAACTGACCTGAGGAGGCTGCAGTGTAATAAATTGTGTTTAGGTTACAATGAGCCACTAGGAATCATATTAGTGTTAGGAGCATCAACACTGTTATAATAATCTTGCTCATCTGCATAAGTGGAAAATTAAGACTGAAGAGGCTAGGAAGTCTTGACAACTGGGATGCATATGCAGAAGATTTCTTATTACATATCCTGAGCAAAACCCCACACCACTTTGTAGGAGTACAGCCAATTACTGGTTGGCCTTGCCTGCAGAGGGAAAAAGAAATACTGTACAATGCTAACATAACCAAAAATGCAAATCTCCCCAGACGCAGAAGAGCATATGTCCTTAGATATCACAGAGAGATTCTGGGGTACAAAAAACATTTTTTTTTTTTTTTTGCACAGTGTTTGACAAGGTTAAACAAAAATACCAACCACTCCAACACTATATCCCGCCCTGCTTTTAACATTTCTGTCATGATCCCGTCAGTTCCAGCTGCTTTACCCCCTTTCATTCTACGTAATGCCTCGCGCACCTCCCCCACACTCACGTCCTGTTCTTCTTCACTCCTAGAAGATGGTATACCTCCCTGTCCAGTGCATGAAATTACCGCCTCCCTTTCTTCGTCGACATTTAAAAGTTCCCCAAAACATTCTCGCCATCTACCTAAAACCTCCCTCTCCCCATCTACTAACCCCCTACTCTGTTTTTAACTGACAAATCCATTTGTTCCCTAGGCTTTTGTAACTTGTTTAACTCACTCCAAAAATTTTTCTTATTTTCATTAAAATTTCTTGACAGTGCCTCTCCCACTCTATCATCTGCTCTCCTTTTGCACTCTCTCACCCCTCTCTTCACCTTTCTTTTACTCTCCATATACTCTACTCTTCTTATAGCACTTCTGCTTTGTAAAAACCTCTCATAAGCTAACTTTTTTCTCTTTTATCACAACCTTTACTTCATCATTCCACCAATCACTCCTCTTTCCTCCTGCACCCACCCTCCTATAACCACAAAACTTCTGCCCCACATTCTAATACTACATTTTTAAAACTTTTTCCAACCCTCTTCAACCCCCCACTGCTCATACTTGCCCCAGCCCACCTTTCTGCCAACAGTTGCTTATATCTCGCCCGAACTTACTCCTCCCTTAGTTTATACACTCTCACCTCCCTTTACTTGTTGTTTTCCATTTCTTCTTTTCCCATTACCTCTACTCAACTGTAGCTACAACCCAATAATGATCCGATATGTCAGTTGTCCCTCTTTCAAGGGGTACATCCTGAAGCCTACCATCACCTTTTATCACCAATACATAAACTAACAAAGTTACTTTCAATTATGTGCTATATCATACCTTGTATATTTATTTATCCCCTTCTTCATAAAATGTGTATTACTTATTACTAAACCTCTTTCTACACATAGCTCAATTAAGGCTCCCCCTTTTTATTTACCCTGGCACCCCAAATTTACCTATACTCCCTCCACAACATTTTTGCCCACATTGCATTGAAATCCCCAACCACCATTACTCTCACACTTGGTTCAAAACTCCCCACGCATTCACTCAACATTTCCCAAAACCTCTCTCTCTTCTCCAGGTGCATATACGCAGGTGCAGTTATTGCGTAGCAGAGAAGAAGAAATAACTTACAAAATAGTGCTCATATTGGTCTCACAGGCCATAAAAGTTACTTGGAAAAAAAATTAAAAAATAATAGAAAAAAAGTCCAAGAAAATAAAATAAAATAATACCGGGTGACCGGAAGTCGGCGATATTACCGTATGCTGGTCATTTTCTGTCAACTTTATGCCTCCACATCTCGGTAAGTACTGATGGTAAAAATTTTTTGTTTAGTCTATAAAATTCAGAAAAAAAAAAAAACACTGCCTTTTCATAATTAAAAAATTATTTTTTTTTTTTTCAAATTTTTACCCCCCCCTGGAACGGTTTGGGAAAGGGGGCCTGGGC